>JAHWGI010000105.1:0-227684 GCA_029379305.1 Frankliniella fusca
CTGAAGCTGAAGGATGTAATAGATCCACTCTGGATTTAATCCACGGGCAGTACCTATCAAGTTGAAAAGTAGAAGTAACCACATCATAAAAATAAGGCTGAAAGTCCACTACAGAGACTCTGGGTTTGTACCGAAGACTTCTAATCTGGAAATTAAATTTATTCCAATGGGTACTAATTTTAAGGTTGATCTTTTGATTTGCAACGGGGAGGAGCTGACAAACAAAAAACTTTCTCACAGTGCCGAAGCAGATATCGAACTAGTGATACATACACTGACCAAGCAGTCTTAAACTCACACTGAGGCGAAACAAGATCATTTATACCAAGCAAAAGTATAACAGTGGAAGGTAAATTACTGACAGGTATGGATTTCACTTCGTCTTTAACGTCCAACACGCGTCCTCCCCGAATACAAGTACGTTTGCTGAGAGGGTGAAACCCATCTGGATGAGCGGCAAATAGCCGAGCAAAAATTGAATCTCCGATTAGAAGCGCCATGATGACCGGGTTAAAAACAGTGACGGAGAAGCCTAGCGGGCAAGCCCGAGGCGACAAAAGTCAGTACAACAAACAGAGCCCCATAAAGCGACACTCAGACACGACGATAGTTACGCGGATAAAAATTTGCTTGGTTTTTCCAGGACGGAGGGGAAGGCTCCAAACACACGGCGCTGTACCGAGGGGCCTAGGCCACCATCGGATACGATGTTACAGCTGGCTCGAGAGAAGAGGCCGGCGCCGGATCCATCCCGAGGACACAATCGCTTAGCCGCTCATGACGGCAGAATCACGCCTCATGGTGAGGGTGACACGCATAACCGAAAAAACCCTGAAATTAGCACGAGAACACAGCACATGGTCAGACAATAGACGCCATAACCCCCAATAGGCCCAGCGGCCGGCTGGTCTAGCCAAGGACTGCAAAGCCTACGTACCGTTCTCATGACAAGCCCACACGCATGAAGATGTGATGTGACTTGAAATGGATGGAAAAGAGACCGGGAAAAAGTTGGCCAGAAAAGATGAAACGAGGCGATGAGCGGTTGATGGTGTCCCGGGACTGAATGATCGGTGAACGCGGAGCAAGAAAGAATGACACGGTCGAATGCTGCCACCTGGTGGCGAAATGGTGAAGTACGTCGCGGATGGACCAATGAGAGTGAGGGAATAGGGAAATGCCAAAGGGAAGGTGAAAAGACAGAGTAACGGACCGCAGACAAAAATTAGACGATAGAGAAAATTAAAATTAGAGGCAGAAAAGAAAATAAAAAAATAGAAATAGGAAAAAGAGAGGCGGACCGTTACACCGGACCTTAAAAGCAGATGGTACGTATGGTACGCGTCGCCGGCCGCAGGGAAGCGGAGCTCTGTCGGGCTGGGCTGAGGGAGGGAAGGGGCGGGGCGGAAGGGGGCACCGACCCAGCCGCACGGCGGCGGCCTGAGAGGTGGCGTGGAGTAGCGGCGGAGCGCGCCGCCGCCGCCGCGCGACATTTTTCCCCCTGTATAATATTATGCCACTCTTGCTCTGCCGTTTGCTGTCTGCTCGCTGCGCTCTCTGCAGGCTGCTCGCTGTATGACAGTACAAGCAGGCTGATACATTCGTATCATCTGCAAAAAATCATTGCTAGTAACTATCAGAGTGAGACCCACCTTAACCTTTGTCTCTCTTGACTGTACACTCTAAATGACAAAGTACAATTTTGTCCCTAATTTTGTACAATTTTGTCTTTGGAATGGATGCGTTCTTACGCGCATCTTTTATCGTACAATTTTGTCCTAAAACTACGTACAAAATTGTACGCACTCTAAGAGGGACAATATTGCATCTTATTAAGGACAAATTAGTCTTATATTTTAGGTACAAATTTGTGCAACTTTAAGGACAAATTTGTTTTTGTCGATACGGGTCGAAATAGTAGGGCCTGATCGAGGGGTTCTTCACTCCAAACTCAAGCGTACACCGATTTAAAATCAATTTAATTTTTTTTATTCAACCTGATTTTTTTATTTTTTTATAATTTAAGTGGGTAGATTCCTGAAGGTCCCCTCACCGGAAGGTCCCCCCCCCCCTAATATTTTATTATTTTTTTACAATATTTTTCAAAAAATATGAAAAAATAATATAAAATTGTCAAATATTACAAAATATACATTGGCGGGCCGAGGAGTTTCTCATACCGCTCCCGACGACACAATCGGCTGCTGCCGCGCTCCAGCGGTGATTTTGAAAACCAAGATGATCGTGGGACGGGGGATCGTCTGCAGCGCCTCGATAAGCATTAAAAAAATGTTAATTAATTGTTTTTTTTCGTCAGTTCCTCTCGCCTCGTCTCTGGCATTGTCGATACAGATATGATGACCGTGGTAAGAGCATTTCGAATCTAGACAGCTTTAACCTGTTGGAAACTAATGATAAAGTTTCTGGACAAAACGATGAACCTTAGTCATAACCTCTTTATTTGGCTCACACAAACTGTCTTTGTTGTAGGCGTTTGTTTCTGCATCCGTCACTGTGAACAAAACAAAAAAACTACAATTTGACTACAATTTTTCCTGTTATTTCGAAGTACAATAAAATATTGTACCAAAATTGTACCCGGTATACGGTAAATTAGTGATGTCCGGCAACGAAAACCGTAAACCGTTAATTCAAAACCGTTGTTTAGTTGTATGAGGTACAGTTTTTCTCACAGTGGTTCTGCTCCGCTCGGTTTGGTTCAACTCGTCAGTCGTCTTCTGGGCAAATGCTTTCGGTAATTTGTTGCCATGTGATTGAACTTATTCATTTCAACGCCTATCTCTAAATAAAAAATAAAAGAGTGTCATTCAGAGTGCTCCTATCTTACTTTCCCTTTCCTCTGTACGCTGTTCTGCCAGTGCCAGTACTGACCTCAACTCCGGGTCAAAAGAAGAAATTCAAGTAATATGGTTTAGTCAGGAATACAACGCGTGTTTCAAGAGAAAGGGTTGAGGAAACTGGAAACACATCAGAGACGGGATGCATCTGCACTAGAATACAGAGTGTGTGATATTCTCTCGACAAATGATGAACTGCAAGCTAGCAATACTGGCAACTATTTATTGAGTAAAAATTTTGGCTCATGCTTCAACGCTCTTACCATGGTCATCATATCTGTATCGACAATGCCAGCGACGAGGCGAGAGGAACTGACGAAAATAACAATTTATTAACATTTTTTTAATGCTTATCGAGGCGCTGCAGACGATCCCCCGTCCCACGATCATCTTGGTTTTCAAAATCGCCGCTGGAGCGAGGCAGCAGCCGATTGTGTCGTCGGGAGCGGTATGAGAAACTGCTCGGCCCGCCAATGTATATTTTGTTATATTTGACGATTTTTTTTATTAATTTTTAATATTTTTTGAAAAATATTGTAAAAAAATAATAAAATATTAGGGGGGGACCTTCCGGTGAGGGGACCTTCCGGACGTTTCCCATTTAAGTGATCTTTTAGAATTTTTTTATTTTTTCTGATTTTTTCTGATTTTTTTTTGATTTTTTTGGGATTTTTTTTGATTTTTTTTTGATTTTTTTTTATTTTTTTTTATTTTTAGCTTTAATCACGTAATTTTAACAAAGAAACCAAAAGCAAGTAAAAAAATAAAATAAACCAGCACCATTTTTATAAAACCTATGTGGCTTTGAATTTCTCATACAGTAAATGATGGAGAAAATTGTTGGAGTGAAGATGACTCTTAATAACTTCAACGCTGAAACTTGCACTTAAACTTGTTACACTTAATACAACATCAGGAATATCAGGAATTACAACAAAAGCTAAAACATTTTTTTTTCACTTTATCACATTTATTGGAAATCACAAAACTAAAAATAAGATTAACCAGAAGTCACAAAATTACATACTTAAGTAAGACAGCTCTAGCTTTAGATACTTTGCAGAGCAATTAGATTTACAAATGTAACAGGAGAGGTAACATTTTCATTCAACATAGAAAGTCACAAAATTAAATACTATACAGGAACTTTGTAGAGCAGTTAAGTTCACAAATATCTCAAGAAAATAACTCTCACTTACAAGAGACAAACTTAGCAATGGTATTGCTAATATCCTGGAAATCACAAAACTAAAAATTAACTTAACTAGAAGTCACAAAATTAAATACTTTCGTAAGACTAGAACCACAGCTCTAGATTTAGATACTTTGCAAAGCAATTAGATTTACAAATGTAACATTAGAGGTAACATTTTCATTCAACATAGAAAGTCACAAAATTAAATACTAAGGGAGAGTGGGGCACCAACTGTCAGGGGCACATACTGTCAATGCGCTGGCCTGTCCGGACCGTTCAGTTTCTCATCCAGCTTTTCAGTGAAATCTCAACGTCTTCACACTTGAACTTGAATGCCTGAGATCGGTGACCCGAGGTTGACTGGTTTGGCGGCAAGAACCAAGTGAAGTTTTAATGTATGTAAATTTAGGTATGTTTCCATATTTTTAATCTAAATAATCACCTGACACGCTCTTCTGGTGATCATTCGGGTCATAACGAACATTGTGTTTCATTCTTTACTACTTCTCGAATATATTGAGATCTTGTCCCGATCCCGGTATGACCTGGCACCCTTATAGGAGAGCGTGTCTGAGTAGGCTGCAGTTGGGGCAGGTCCTGTCAGTGCTTCACGGGGCACATATTGTCACACTAAAATTGACATTTCAGATTAAAAAGGCTTACTGTAGTTGTTCTGAACGGTACACCAGTGACCTACAGACTACTGGTAAATGTCAACATATATTTTAGTGTAATTTTCATTAATTTCCGATCATGCTCTAAAAAAAGCTCTCAGAAAATGTGCTTTTGGTACTTTTCGGAGCAAAATGTTTTGTATCATTTCTTAACGATAAAAACTGGCTTCTGAAATGAAAATTTTGTTCGAATTCAATCATAGCACATCATTGATTACTGTGAGGACTCTAAAATTAATTTTTTGATAACTCGCGACCCATTTATACCAGCTGACAGTATGTGCCCCACTCGGGGCACTAACTGTCAATTTGCAGAGGTTGCTCTCTGTGTTAATTTCGCAATGCATGACAAAACTTTTATTGAAGGTCTCAATGTTTTTAAGTTCCTGAAGGTCCAGTAGAGGTATATCAACCCTCAGAACTTCAATGTCTCCACAACTCAGCCTTCTAGAACGGTTTTTACAAAAAGTGGCAGTATGTGCCCCACTCTCCCTTATGCAGGTACTTTGTGGAGCAGTTAAGTACACAAATATCTTAAGAAAATAACTCTCACTTACAAGAGACAAACTTAGCAATGGTATTGCTAATATCCTGGAAATCACAAAACTAAAAATTAGTTTCACTAGAAGTCACAAAATTAAATAATTGAGTAAGACTAGAACTACAGCTCTAGCGTTAGATACTTTGCAAAGCAAACAGATTTACAAATGTAACAGAAGAGGTAACATTTTCATGCAACATAGAAAGTCACAAAATTAAATTCTATACCGGTACTTTGTAGAGCAGTTAGGTACACAAATATCTCAAGAAAATAACTCTCAACTACTAGAGACAATATTAGCAATGGCATTGATAACATCTTTATGTAATTTTAATTGAGTATTTTCCAACAAAGGGTGGGAAACTGTTGCAATGTAGTTTCGAATTGAAACAAAGTCCTGGATGGGTGGGAATATTTCTTTTAAATACTCAGATTTACACTCAAACCAAGTAGCCAAACATCCCAGGCCTCTTGCATTTCGAGGTGGTGGTGTTGTTGGTGCCTTATCAAGAGAATATGTTTTATTTGGTCCAGTAAGGTAAGAAAATTCAATTATCTGACCATACAGAATTTTTTTCTTGAATTTGAATGCACACCAATCTCCAACTTTGATTTCTTCACAGGATTGAGTGGAACTTGTGTTAGTTGGTTTTCTGCGACCCAGTGCCTGGAGTACCCGTGCCCTCACTCTGTGGACTCTGTCGCTACTGAGTGATGAGCCTTCATGGGTGAGCAGCCAACAAAGAGTACTTTTTAGCATAACAGATACCTTTCTGTTGGAGTCCAGAAAAGAAACAAATCTCTTGTTTGGTGTTGCAGTGAGTGAATCATCATTCAAGATTACAGAAGAAGCTTCAGGAAATGCTGCGAGAATGTCGAGGGGGACATCATCAATATCATCAGCACAAGTTGCATATTGTTATGAAGCCACCTATGGTAGGGCTTTTAACCTCGGAGGCAAAAGGGGGTAAAGTGAGAACAGTTAGGGATAAGTCAGCCAAGTATTTATTGTGCAATCTCTACAAGGTAGCGAGAGCGCGGAGCGGTACGGTGACGCGTCTTGACTTCAGCTCGGGCGAGACTTGACTGCTGGGACGGCCTCGGCCTCGCTCTCGGCTCGGGTCGGGTCGGGCTTCGGCTCTGCCGCTCGGCCGCGCGGTGCCCGGCGCTCGGTTGCGCGCCTCGGGTGGCTTCGGCTCAGAGGCCGTGGCGCTCACCTCGGCCGTGCCGGGTGGTAGGGGACAGCGCCTGAGTAGAGGCTAGGTGTATAGTCTGCTAGCGTACTCGGGGCAGGGGTAGATAGACAACCCCGCCAAACGCACTACAGGGTTACCGCGGCACCACGGGTGCGCGCGTCTATAGCACGAAGTGCACCTCATAACAATATTGTAAATCCGGATCCTGATTGACTTCTTCATCTTCTTCGGTAAGATCTTGGATCACAATCTTTTTTGATGCGAAGGGGAAACGTCCAGGTTCAAGTTTAGGTTTCATTCCTAGCTCCTCACAGCAAATCAGCTTTACATCTTCATATGCTTGCTTTATTGCTCTGAATATTTCATCATCTGATGGTAGATTACAAGCATTTTCCCCAGAGTTGTGGCTTATGAGTTTTCTTTTATCTCGGGGCATGCAGTAGCCCATGCTACTTAATTTCTCTGAAATATGGAGAAGCAGATCAACTCGCTTCACCTTATACAACAACTCCGCTAATGTGAAGTTAATAACAGTTTCTTGAGTAGACCCAAGAGACCGTAGCATTCGGAAGAAACTTTCACATGGCTGACTAGAGAATTGCCTTATGTTAAAGACCAAACCAGAAAAATTGTCTCTAAATTTAATGATTAGTTTCACCAAGTTGTGTGCGTTGACTTCCATGCATAGATATAAATTATAGGTAACAAAATGGTCAGTTAAACTGAAACCAGATGAAACAAGCCATGCTCGCCAAATTCTTAAGAAAAAAGTGGCGCGCCACAACAAGGAAACTCGAACAATAGCGGGAATATCATCTTGAAGAAATGCACACATTACCTCTCTCATGAATGTGAGATAAGCAACTGTGCCTTCTGATGCAGTAACATCCTTTCTGAGACTTTCAGTAACTCTTTCAGAACAAATTTTTTTAGAGGCCGAGAAATTCATTTTGTCCTCTCTTTTCAGATCATATGGGACGAGACCGTGTTCTGCCTTTGACCCACCATCGACCAATATTTTTAGATGAGCACCGGATGCCATATATTTACCGAGAGGGAGAACTATTGAGTCCTTTAAAAGCCTTGTCTTAAATTTATTTACTGTATGAATAGGATCTTGTATGAACGAGTCTGTTAACATATCACAATGAAACCAGGGGCACTCTTCTCGTGTTCTGGCTGTTGGTGAGAAACATCTTGTTTGCCATCTCCATCTGATGAAAATCCTAGGACTTCTCAGTGGCGCTCATCGTGTTTAAGTACGGTAGGGCAAAGGGTCTCAACTCCCACCCGGTTTGAACGCAAACCACCCGTTTATTTCACTTTCCCCCCAAAAAACATAGCAAAATATTATTTTCTTCCTTCTTTCTTTCAATAGCACAATTCAACCAGTTTTCAAGATCAGACCAGAATTGTTCCAGAGGAAATTCTGATTCCTAAGAAGAAAAGAAATATACAAGTATGATTAATACAGACCACTTTAAAATCATTGCCACTCAGACCATGCTTTCAAATGCAATAATTTCTTCATGTTTGTACCTCTTGTGCATTGCCAGGTTCGTCTAATTGGGTTTTAGCCAAAGACTGCTCGCCATCCTAAAACAGGGAAAAAAAAGTTTCAAATAGATATTTAGGGGATGATTACTCTTATAGTGGAAACACAAAGTCAAAAAGTTTCTAATGCAAGCTAATGTTTAAAATATATTGTCTTCTGAGTCAATTTCAAACTCTTTGGTATTAAGTCCTTACATTTCAAGGAATAAATCTTTTGATATTTACCGTTGTTGATTTCGCCTCAGAATCGTCATGCTGAGATGCTGAACCTTGCTCACCACTCTAAAACACAACAAAAAAAGGAAAACCTGTTTAGTGAATTAAGTAGTCACCCTTGTCAGACCTACCATGACAAAAAATGGTTTTGAAAGTGGCCACGTACATGCTCTGGGTTTCTGTAGCCATGTTAGTTCTTACGAACTCAAAAGTGACGGTTGTCAAATCGATGTCAACAATGAAAATCCAACCAATAACATTCAACACACCGAAGCCGTGTCAGCCGGTCAGCCGTCCACCGGTCCACCCCCAAGCTGCAACAGCTGGGAGGATGTGAGTATGGGGTTCGCTAAAACCGAGCGAAGGCGGTGAAGCAGTCTGCTGCGGATACCCCTTGCCTGGCTCTGGTTGACATTTAGACTGGAATGGATACAGTTTTCAATGACAACGCTCCGCGATAACACCGATCTGACAACCGTTACTAATGACTTCTTGTGAACTAAAGATGCAACAGAAATTTAGCACATCATGCAAAGCCTTTTATAGCCTAGGTGGGGGTGTTCCTTCACTATTAAGTAGATAGCTATCTTTCTAGACAGAATTCTGAAAGAAAAAGTGAAATTTTTCTATGGGCTGAAATCATCCTACAACTATCACTACAGGCCCAACTGAGGTTCTAATGTTATGAATTTGATTCATTAGTTATGTATAAAATTATTATTACTTCAACAACATTATATTATTTTGTTCTCAGTTGACTCTGCATAACTAAAGCCCTATGAATAATTTCATGTTGTTCCTGAAAATTATTTATTTAAAATATTTGTGTCTCGAGTGTCACTTCTGAACCTGGTCTTGTCACATACAAGCAAGGGTTGGACTATTTGGAAGTAACCACAACTGCTACCTGTTGAACGCATTGCTCTTACCTTGCTGCTGCCTTCTACGTCTTCCATGATCCGCTCAGCTCCTCACAAAAATTGAACTACCTAAAAGAAACGGAACATTAATATCTGCGATTTAAAACACAATGCATAACATATTCTCATTCCTCCATGGGCTGTCCGACATAGGGCACTGGTGGGGTAAGTTTTCATCTGACACTAGTCTTGTTTTAAAAATTAAAGATCTGAACTGAATACGATAAATATTTATTTCTAAAAGACACCTTCGCTTGGTCCATCACTGTTCTGTCTCCTAACAATAAATATTATATAGTGGACGATAACTTTTAAAGAACAAGTAAAATTAGTGCAATAACTTGAAACTAATAGAGAAATGTAGAATAATTTACAATGCTCTGGAAAAGATTTGAAGAAGCAATATTTCATTGGAAGTGATTGTGTTGGTTCAAGGAGCTCACAAACCACTTTCAAAAATTTAACTCTTCACATTTTTTCCAGTGTGACAAGTTCTGTATGTATATGAGGCTGAACCTCGGGCCGGGCTGAACTCGCATGAAATAATATTTGGAAATTGTCATGCATTGCAACAGCGATCTAGCGATCTTGTTGACAAAAACAGAAAAAAAGAAAGTGACTCTGAGATAGGCAAGATAACCTTAGAACTTTATAAATCTCATAGTGATAGTCAAAACTTTTGAGGTTATGCTGTGTTTTGCCGGCCGGCCATCGACCCGGAGCTGAATACTACCTTTTACTGATTCCCTACGTGGATGAGTACAGTATGAAGCGTGATTTTATAAGAAATCTTCACCTCGATGTGACAAAATTAGTTGCTAGGGACTTGGCACGTCGGCTCGGAGGAAGGTCCTCGAGCCTTCATGTGGAAAGAAATGTTGCATCGTATCTACTTGCCGGTGCCGGCCGACTTGCTCTGATTTGCTTTGGCAACGACGTCTAGCGATTGACGCGTACGGCACTTCAGAATTAATGCAAAGATACAAAATCTAGTAATACTTACCAGTATTTGAGCCGTACGTTGAGGTAGGAGCTGGTTGGAGGAGTCACAGGAGCACAGGAGTCGACGCGTTCAGATGTGAGCGGATGGGGGGAGCGGAGAGGATGGGGGTGGGGGTGATAGAAGGTGCGGGAGGAGGAATCGAACAGTTGACTAAAAAACTTCCAACAAACCGACGCGAACGGTGCATAAGATTATTATTTTTATTTTTTGTATAGCCGGAGCTGCTTCTGTCCAAAATACTACTTTGTTGAAAGAGATTTATAGAAGCCAAAATGATCGGAGGCTCAGAGGAGGCAAGCAGAGGGAAGGCCTAACATGCAATCGAATAAATCTCAGACTTCATTTTTCTGATTCCAAGTTTCACTCAAGTTAAACGTATTCTTAATCATCTTTCCTTGACTTAAATGATTTTTTTCTGATTTTTTGATTTTTTTGATTTTTGCTGATTTTTTCTGATTATTTTGATTATTTTTTGATTTTTTTTTTTGATTTTTTCTGATTTTTTTTCCGATTTTTTCTGATTTTTTCGTGATTTTTTCTGATTTTTTCTATTTTTTTTTGATTTTTTTTTGTATTTTTTTTATTTTTTGATTTTTTTTTGATTTTTTTTTGATTTTTTTTATTTTTTTGATTTTTTTCTTGATTTTTTTGAGGCTGTACACCGATTTTTTAAAGTGAAGGACCCCTCGGGCCTGATGGACCGTACTCATGAATCCCTTCGAATTCCCCCACAGAACAACAATAACATACCGATACATTATTATTTTTCTATTTCCACACATCATTTTGTCACACAATGCTATTTATTCACAAGGACTATTCAATATGAATTACAACAGTCTCACTGTTGTATAATAAAATGTCAAAATCATTAAAATACATTACCTCGTAATTTTGACACTTATTTCAAGTTCATCAATGTTCATTATACACTGCAGAAAATTACACTCAAACCCTCATAGTTATGACATTGTATTAGGTGTTTGGTTAGTAAACAAACTTTCAACAAAGACTGGACCACAGATTGCACTTTAAGATACGTAGAAAGATATAGTGTGTTTGCGGTATTAAAGGCTCTGCTGTCTTATGCAACAACTTACCTAGGAACCAGCTAGTTAATTTCATTATTCCACTGAGTTAGGCAGAGAGAAGAATACATTCTGAGCTCCTTACCTTAACCTCATCACACATATTTTTGCTAGGTGCTGTAACACATTCCCAACTGCACTACATTGCAGTCTTTCAAAGCAACTGAAGCAGAACAAGTAAGAGATCATAATCCTGTAGTAGCTTCAACTGACATCAAATTTTCGCACAAACATTTTTCATTTCAGGAAAGACAGGCTTAGAGGCCAGGCGAAGTAATACTTCTGCCTGGCTACTGCAAATAACTTGTTTGTTTATAAAGCCTGCCGCCTGGCCTGGCCATAGTGCCAGTATCGTATCGTCTGCTGTCTGGCTCCTTTGTCGTCGCAGGAACCAGAGCCTGTTGTCGTGCGATATCAAGCCAAAATTCACTGGTGAAGAATCTCTAAAAGTTGTTTTCTACATTACCAGAGATATATGTGAAGGAACTTTGTTTTTCGTTCAGATGTGGGATCGACGATCCCGGATCGTAAGGCCTTTAAAGTAACAGTATTTTTAGTGAGTGTTTTGAGATAGCCCACAGAGGCCCGTCAGTTGTTTTAATTAAACGTAAACTTGTGCTATTTCCTGTTACTTACTCTATCCCACAGTATTTTTCATTTTTTTGGTTTGCTCAGTTTCCACTTTGAACTATTTTGCTGTCATGCTGTGGTTGTGGTCCAATAAGTTTTTTGCTTCCTTGATCATAACCTAACCTATTTTGGATCATGGACTTCATGCTCAGATTAGACTGGATGTTGCTTTTGGGGAAATGACCATCCAAGATTAAGATTACAAATGAAACGTATTTCATAAAGACTAGATTCGGCACAAAATTTCAAGTTTGTATCTTTGTGTTACACACTTTTGAGTAGGTAATTGATAGTCCTTAGTATTACATACTATACTTGGAGTTTATCTCCACTAATTATTTGATCTGAAAGTAGAGGAGCCTAAATTTTTTGTACTTTATGACAGGTGAGTCTATTTATATAGACAGATGTAATGCTCACTACATACTTAATCTAAATTTTCTTGTTTCTTTCCAGTAAATGCTAAAAGCCGCTCTTTGATTTCAAATCGTCCCAAATTCTAAAAGAGCGGATCTGAACTAATACTCTGGAGTGTATCAAGTTCAGGTTAATTGGTGGCCAAATTCCAAAGCACTGAAATCTTTTAATGCAAATGTGAAATGCCTTTTTTTCTTCTGCTTTTATTCGCAGGGCATGGTGGAATTTAAGTCTGGAGATACGTATTTTATGAATTTTATATTTCCACCACATTTGACTATTTGCTCGTACCTTTTTGCAAAGTAAAGTGAATGTAGACTACATATCTTTGTTGGAACTGTAATATTTTCAACTTTTTGACGTAATATTATGAATGAACATTCACTGCTAGACTTTACCCCTTGCCTCAATAGCTTAGGATATTGTTTTCTTATTATGATAGCAAGGAAATCTCTTTTTTCAGCAGCTCCTGTTTACAATACTTTTAGAGCTAAATAAACCTCAACCACTTACCTTAGACCAAAAACTTTCTCTTTCTCTGTTAAAAGATAAATAAACCTCAACCACTTACCTCACACAATGAACATTCAAAGACCTAACACAACATTATCTTTTGAATGCAAATCCATTTTCGCTCCAAAATCATGTTAGAGATGAGACTATCTTGTACCCCTTTCCGTCAGTTCAATGTCCAGAGTACTTTCTGATATTAGAAAACTTTGTATTACTTATGAATAGAGGAGGTCTTCAATAAAATTTTAGGGAATATAACATTACTTGTTGACTTGACTATACTCATCCCATTTTCATAACTTTAGTTCAAATTTTCTGTTTGTAGTCAAATGCTCATCAAAAATATAACAAATGACGGAGTTGCCTAAACTTTTGATCGATTAATGTGAGTGCCATCTGAGGGTAAATGCTATGTATTGATTAGGTTTTGAATACAACAATATATGTACCTACTTTTGAAAGTAAAATAGATACAGTATCATTGCATAGTAGAAAAGTCATGTCTAGACGGCTAGACAGTAAAATAAAACATTGCTCACAACACTGCGCACAACGTTTTCTATATTATTGTACAGGACTCCATTTTTTTCATACCATATCATGTCTGAAACTAGAAAACTTAGGTTTTAACTCTAAAACACAAGTCCAAAATAATACTTACATTTTAATTTTCACTTATTTGGTCATTTCCACCACCCCTTTCTGCAGGCATTTGAGACAACCTCAGTCTCCCTTATCAACATAGTGTTGAGTTCGTGACAAAGCTGTCAACCTGGTGGTACCATCAAAGTGGTCGTCGGGGACCTGAAGAGGACGCCGATGACAACAAATCCCCTCTCGTTAGCAACATTTTACCAGGGTACGGCAACGCACTAGGGCCGAACAGCTGGTTCCATCCTTTGACCACGGCCGAGTGGGGGTAGGGCGTACTTAAATTAAGATTTCTCCGCGAAGGGTTGATCGTTCGGAACGATCGAGGTGTCAAAAAACAACATTTTTCTTTGTAGATTCGATATTTAACATGTACGAGTGACAAGAAACAGCCGTTTGTCCGATCTCGACGGATGAAAGTCATCCTGCACGCGGACTCGGGGCGCAGCGTCTCCGGTCGGCCGACTTTCAGCTCGCTATTCTCAGGAAATACTCCACTCACATTGACATCCGGGCACAATTACAACAGTTCAGACCTTGCAGATTCGTAATAGCAACACTGGAAAAACTAATGTGACACATGTCACATGTGCACATGTGACCAGTTTAGGTAACATCACGTAATGTTACCATATTTTCGGTAACGTTTGTAATGTGACATCCTCCATGTTATTACTATAGGCAGACATAACACGTGGCACCGGATGTCACATTACCAAACGTGACCGAGAATTTGGTAGCGTTTTGAAATGTGACATAAACTGGTCACATTAATTGATGTGACTCATGTCACATTAGTTTTTCCAGTGAATACGTTGTCGACGAAATATGAACCGTTAATTGTTATAGTTGATTGAAATTACGAAGCGTAGGAGAACGGGATTCTCGGCCTAGCCTCGCTACTGGGTGAAAATGTATTAAAATTCGCCAAAAAGAGATGTAGTAGTCCAATATTCCAAATATGGTGAAAAACTTAAAACGAGTTTTAGTTGCGAAACATGCACACAAACATGCTGCTCAGTTCTTTGCACTTTTCAGTGGATTACTTATTAAAACTTTTCACTATAATTTTAACTGACTGACACAAAATGGCAACGGTCGGGAGCCATATTTCTCACACTTCACTTTCCTTGATGTCGAGAGTGTCTTTCCTGCCAGGACTTCTGATTACCTTGCGCTCCAGGGGTCCGTAACTTATCAAAACGCACACCACTTGTTAGTTACAAATTTTAACGTTATCGAAAATAAAATTGTAAGTTAAGTTAAATAACGTAACGTATTAGAAGGGGTTATTCCCATAACGTTATAGGTGTCACCAATTACTTTCACGTTAAATGCCATTTTCACTTATTTTGTGACTAATGTCGCACAGAGACGAAAACAGAAATATCGTACAATTCTTTATCTTACATATGTGTGTTATATCTATAACAGGTTACTTTATACCGATAGTGAATACGTTAATTCTATAACTGTTATGTGTCGTACTGCGCGTTATCAGCTATTCGGTATAACGATACCGGTTAACTTAACGTTAAGAGGTGCTTTTGTGATAAGTTACGGACCCCTGTTGCGCTCCTGCGCTTGGTCACCGGTGGTAAGAAACAACACACACAGCAGCCTGGATGTGTACTGAAACTGCTGAATAGGCACCAGCTGATCTCGGGGCACGGTATAATGACGCCTCCAGGCCATCACTCCGGCTTAGTGCCATTAGGAATTTCTCGACATCACAATTTCACATCGTGGACATCATGGATATCGTGGACGTCATGCACATATCATGGACATCATGGACGTATATGGCATTTTGGTCATTATTCTCTGAAAAACTTGAACAGGCATTAGTGACATCCTGATATCTACGCTTTAAATGCTTAAGTAGTTTTACGTCGAATAATAAATCTGCATTTCTTTATCAACTGATCAAAACAGTTATTTTTTTTGACTTTCACTTTCTTTCTCAAAATTAACAAAAAGTTAGTAATTATTTTTACGTACCGACGGAGTCCACGACGAGCACACCAGCCAGGTAGATACCTCATTTCAATTTTCACAGTCACTTTTGAACAAAATTACATATCCCACAGGCTCTTTGTACAGCAAATCAAATTTCAAAAGTTTCCAGTACAGATTCAACATTGAAATTTTTTTAAAAAATCAGCAACAAAAAAAAAACAGGAAATAATAGTTTAAACTTGCCAGTGACAGAGAAAGGCACAATAAAACAAAAAAAAATCAAGTCTGAATCTCATCAAAACTTTTTCAAATCCAATCTCAATCATCAGAAAGTGTCACAATTCAATCTCTACTTCCAAAGAAATACTTAAAGCTAACTTACTCGGCCCTTAAAACCAACACTTATATGCTCATAATCCTTAAATGCAATCCAAACACTCATTGCACTGTAAACCTTATTCTTCTCATTTCTCAATATCAATATTCTCATTATTCTTATTTCTCAATATCAATATTCTCATTATTCTCATTTCTCAATACTCATTAATATCAATCTATTCTCATTGTCATCAACCATCAATCAGTATCGAAGGTTATTCTTAAAATAAATTGTTCCACGGGCCTTCACAAATATTCAATAAGAAAAATTATTCACCATTCTGATTCTTAAAATTCTTTTCAAAATATTACAAGTTATGAGATTTTTACAACTGTCCTTATTTTAAAGAATGAAACCTTTCGTTGCGTACCCAGCAACAAGGCACAATACTTAGCATAGGGCATGACCATCTCCAGCACTTAAGTCCTGCAGCCTTCTGCTAGGACAAGATGGCAGCGCCCGTGAACTTGTCTCTGTCACATGACTTCCGACTAAGATGGCCGCGTCCATGAACTAGACTGACCATCCGGTCAACGCAACCCTTCCGGTGCGTGCATTTCCGAAACATGGCTGCCAACCACAAATGTGCTTGGCGCCATCTTGAAATTTTAAGAAAGCATCATTTTTGCGTTTCAAAATTGACTGATAATCAAAAGTAGCATTTAGAAATGATCGGAAAATCTTAATTCATAAATGGAATGAAAAGGAAATGCTACTAGCGAAAGAGAAATATTTTAATTAGCTATCAGCAAAAGCACATGGCCCGATCGAAACAAAACTTAAAATTTAGAGGAAAACAAGAAAATTTACGGTGGTTCACAACAAATTTCTGCCACGGAACGAGCCAAGGGTTCGTCCGGCCGCATGCACCAATGTTTTAGGTCTAAATATTTGTGCTTTCCTGGGTGTAGGGTCTTAATGCTTGGTCATGATATTATGTTAAGTTACTTGGTTAATACTTATTTATCGGGTTTCCTTGCCAAACACCCTTTTGCCCTACCCCAGACACTGATCTGCTGAATACATGCTACTTGAGTGCCTATAGGCATAAGTTATAACTTATGGGACAAATACATAATTAATTATTACGTTACCGAAACCATATTAATCCTGGTGTGTGCCCTGGCTGGAGGCTGCGTCGCGACTGTCCGCTCAGCCGAGGCCTCGCGTCCAGCCGCGCCTGCATTCCGCCAGGCTTGCACTTTTAGCCACTGCGTCCGTCGGTCTTTCTGAGCCTCGCACTGGACCCCATAACAGACCCCGCCGACCTGCCGAGCCATTCCGCTGCCGGCACCCGTCAGCGCTCTCCTCGAGTGTGAGAGAGACAGGATTCTCGCACCCCTTGGTAGTGTCCTTGAGCGCGAGAGGGACAGCGACGAGTGCCGGCAGCGGGATCGCTCGGCTGTCCGCCAGCTCTGCTCCTCCGGGCACTGGGACCTCGCTGACCTGTCAACTCTGCCCCCCACGGACCCCGGCGCCCTGCTTTCCACCTCTTATTATTTTACCCCTCAACCTCCTCCAAACATAAATATTTGTCAATTACTTGCGCTACTGGCGGACGACAGGTTTAAACTTGTCATTGGTTTAAATTGCAACTCTTCTTTGGACTTTTTTGTCCATTAAGGAAGAGAAAATAAAATGAATGTTCGATTCTTTTGGACAAAATTGTACTGTTTCTTATGGACAAATTTTATTGCATCTAATTTTAGGGACAATTTTGTCTACTGAAAGATGCAAACACTTTGTACCTAATTCTAGGGACAAAAAATTGTCCTTTGCGATTTAGTGTGTACTTGCATTTCGTCTCTTCCACAAACCATTTATGTCACCATGTCGGCCGAGTTTACATAGGCTGCAGAGAGTGCTCGAGCTAGACATGTAATTCTCTATAACCTCCATAGTAGCCGCGGTGCACGAGCGGGCCTATAGCCCACCGCCAGACAGCTTTTCCGCGTCGATTTATTCGCCACAGCACACAGTTATCTCATCACCAACCACAACGATCTGCTTTGTTTATATTCTTTTAGTAACGTCTTCTGCTGCGACCGCGATCTTTTGTTTTTGACACACTCTCAGACCCCTAGTAGGATTTTTGTTGATAAGTATACATTAATTTGTCTGTAGACTCCCTTAAAATTTTACGCGACTCTATTATAAACATTTTTGTAATTAAATTAACGAGAAATTTGTTAGCAACATACAGATAAAATTGTTGTGGGAAATATATAAAATATTACTTAAAATAAGAACAAATTTGTTGTTAGGTATGGAGTGAAAAATATATATTGTATGGATTTCGTACAAAACAAATCCATTGCAATAGTACGCAGAAAAGGCCGTCAAAATATCCTAGGTTCCAGTGCTCTTTCTACAGTCTCTCCTGCTCAGCCTTCTGCCACACTCCTGAGTTCACTTGTGTCCTATCTGGAAGACTACGAGTCAATCCTAAGAAGAACTGGGATTCATACACTACGGATAAACCAAATTCATCATAACCTATGAACAAATTTATAAAATCTCTCCATAATATGAATCATTTTAGGTTCCGCTCTGGTTTTTTGACAGCAAATGAAACCCTACGAACAACTTTGTTTGTAATAATCATATCAGTATATTACGAATGGTTGAAAGTTTGTGATGTACAAAATTATTCAATCAAAACATTAATTATTATAAAGCAGTACAATGAATCCATTCCTCCAATTATATTTAAGTATGAATCATGAAGAACTAAAATAATACTAGCAAACTCTTCTTTACTCTAATATTCAAAAGTAGATGGTTGTCAAGATAGGAAAAAACATGAATTAAACAATAAATAACGACTGATTCCGGATATGAGAGGCAAACGGGGAGAGACCATTTATTTAAAGAAGTGTTAGCAAAATGATTCCAATTCAAGGAGCCAGCTATAACTTTCACTCACTTAGACAACAACAATAAAGGCATCCAGGTGATGAGAAGGATGCAGAGTTCCATCAGGACAGGCAGTTCTGCATACATAACCTCTTAACCTCAACTGGAGATATATTAGATGCACTTCAAGTCGATGGACTTATTGCTCCACGGTGCAATATTCAACAGAGAGAGGAGCAAAACGTTAAAGAGATGGTAAAAGGAGACTATTTCAAACTGACACTGAACCGATTCACATAAAACTCATTATGAGATTTACAATAACTGCAAGCGTTGTTTTGCACTGACGCTCTATTGTCGACTGCTTTGTTTACAGCGAGGGCCGAGGGCGAGGGACGAGGCGGCGGGCTGCGGGGCAGGGGCAAGGGTTGTGGCAGTGTCAAAGGGGCGCGCTCTTGTGGGGCGATCTGGAACCTCGGCGGATTTGGTCATTCCCTCCTACGTCATAGGAGGGTCGAGCTCGCCCACGACGCCATGGAGTTCATGTGACTGGTGACGTCCATCGCGCCGTCCCGGTGCACGGGCGACGCTTCCCCGCACCATCGCGACACCGCCGTCCGGTCTGCATAGCGATTCTGATGCACGCCCTCCTCGCTCTGTCTCTCTCGCACCTATACGGCGTACCTCATGAGTGCGAGAGAGACAGCGAGGAAGGTGTACACGGTGTACACCGGAATAGCTCTGCTGATTTTGAAGATCGCTCCCTCGCCCCTTTCCTCGTCGCACTCAAGGGGCCCTGCCATCCCCAACACCCAACATAGGGCACTGCCATAGGTGCGACAAGGACGGAGGTGCAAGAGCGGTCATCAGAATCACAACGTGCTGTGCTGCGCTGCAGGGACGCCGTCGTCGCGCCCTATGGCACTCGGAGCAGAGCTTCCCGGAGACCTGGCCGAGTGCCCCCGAGTCCACACCGGACTACTGGCGTCGTGGGCACGGTCGTGGGGGTCTTGGTGCGGGTGCGGACGATGTCGACGACGGCCTCATTGCAGCGGCCTGCATGCGGGTTGAGGGTATCTCTCTGTAATGTCCTCTCTCTCGCTCCTTATGGGCCTGCCTGGTGAGTGCGACGAGGACATAGAGACGAAGTGGCCGAGCCCTGATAGGCTCTCTCGCCCCGGAGCGGAGAGACCCCGTCTGCCCCGTCGGACATAGAGGCCGATGTGGACTCGGGACTCGGGCGCACTCGGCCGGGCCTCCGCGGGGCGGGGTAAATTCCCCACGGCCACTTTTACTATCTCTTTAACGTTTTGCTCCTCTCTCTGTTGAATATTGCACCGTGGAGCAATAAGTCCATCGACTTGAAGTGCATCTAATATATCTCCAGTTGAGGTTAAGAGGTTATGTATGCAGAACTGCCTGTCCTGATGGAACTCTGCATCCTTCTCATCACCTGGATGCCTTTATTGTTGTTGTCTAAGTGAGTGAAAGTTATAGCTGGCTCCTTGAATTGGAATCATTTTGCAAACACTTCTTTAAATAAATGGTCTCTCCCCGTTTGCCTCTCATATCCGGAATCAGTCGTTATTTATTGTTTAATTCATGTTTTTTCCTATCTTGACAACCATCCACTTTTGAATATTAGAGTAAAGAAGAGTTTGCTAGTATTATTTTAGTTCTTCATGATTCATACTTAAATATAATTGGAGGAATGGATTCATTGTACTGCTTTATAATAATTAATGTTTCAGTCCCAAATCGCATTCCATCTTGAATAAGAACCATTTCAAATATTAAGCCCCACACTTGAAATTACGTCCGATCGTCGTTCGATCATGGAAACAAGACAAAAGCAAATCGCCGACACAAAAGACTTGGGTTGGGAGGCAAAGAAAGGCGGGAAGACGGTGTGGGCAGGGGGGCAGGGCAGGTAGGTGTGGAGGGGGTGCTTCGCCAGTCGCGGAAAAAAGTGCGTTTTTGAGTAGCACACGAGCGGTGTACATTGTACCCCACAAAACTGAGAAGCTCTCTCGCTGTGCATTGCACTCTCTCGATCGCATTTTTTAATATATCTCTTTGTGACTTTTCTCTGTAGTTTTGGGTTGGCAACATCTGGCAGCACTGCGAGACGTAGACCACAGAGATTTCCCGTCCTTCATCCTTTCCGTCCGTTACCCTTCTCCGAGTGCATTTCTATCTTCACTCTTTAGGTAAGAAATCGGTGTTTTTCGATCTATGCTCTGGATATCCGCGTCCATTCAGTTGTACCTACCGGGCCATTTTAACGCCTTTCTCTGCTGATGACTGTTCAGTGTGGCCGTACACTCAGCTTGTGCTGGTTTTTGTCACTTGGGGTCACAAAGTACACAAAGTGTGTTCTTAGTTTAAAGTCATACGCTTGAATGCGCTTGAAAGCATTCCTGACAAGGACATCGACCGTGAAAAAGAAAACGGACATGGGCGGACACGCCGAGTGTACGGCCTGATTGTACAATGGCTGATGGCTGACAACGGCTGTTCCCTGGCTGTCACAAGAAGGTGGGCCGGTTGTCCAGCCCCACCTGACTGATTTCGATCGAAATTTGTAGAAAATATGTTTACATCTCACTCCTGGTTCTAAGCACATTAATCATATATCATTCGTGGTAAATGTTAGATGATGTTGATCGAAAATTTACTCGAATTTCATACACCCGGTCATACACGCCCAAAGAGCGGGAAGCCGTACATTGCAGTATATCTGTATCGTGGTCCCACCGGAAGAATAGACTATCTTTCTCACTCTTCCACTCATGGGCTTGCCTATTCTTCCTTGTCATTTGATGTGCTAAACTCTCGGTGGAGGGACAATGGCTGTATTGACTTCCGCATCCATTTTTTTTTAAAGTCGTTCTTGTGAAAGAATTACTTTGCTCTGGTGGGTTCACGAGATGTGATTTATTCCGCGGTAGAGCATATTTTAAACAGCTCTAACTGCTTCTAAAATGTAATGTTGCAATTGAATAGAATAATACTATGTTAATTTAAATGTCAGTAAAATATCATTCAGTGAAAATTAGAGTGATTTATTGGGATACTTCAAGTTTCAGAAAAAAAGTTAAAAACAGTGTGGATGAAATTCGTGCCTCTGTTTCTGTTGCAGGCAAAATGTCCATTAACCAATGGATGATGCACCAATTTCTACAGCAGCAGCAGCATCAATTGCAGCTTCCGCCGCAGCATCAATTGCAGCTTCCACCGCAGCATCAACTGCAGCTTCCACAGCAGCACCAATTGCAGCTTCCGCAGTAAATGCTGCAACTACCGCTGCAGTTTTCAGAAACACCACCTGATCTCATGACTGCTCGAGAGGAGGCAGGAAGGATTGCGAAAAGATTTGAAAATGAATTAAGTGTAGCTGTAAAGTCGTCAACTGAAGCCATTAAAAAGGAAGCCATCGAAGCTACTATAGAAATTAGCTCATAATTTATCTAAGATTTAAGACGATGCTGCTTCCAAAGTAAAAGAATTCTTTGAGAGAATGAACAAACACCTTCAAGACTCCTTTCATCAATGTCAGACTGCTTGCAAGTAAAGTGTGGATGACGTGACCCAGGGAACTAAACAAGGAGCATCTGAAGTTTTTACGAAAATTTCAAAGGCAGCTGACGAATCCCTTTCCAAAATTTCTCGATTTGCAGTGCAGCATCATGAGAATGAAAAATAATTGTGCCAAGGAGGAGAAGCTGTTTTCAATTGATGGGGATAGTCAGAGCTGCACGGTACCCATTTGATCAGTTTGAGTGTTGAAAGGGATGTATCATTTTGTGTATGAAATACTTACGTCAACTTTATTTCTGCAGGTGCGTTCTAATCATATTGCCCCAGTTCTTCTAAAATCTGAACTTCCTAAAGTAGGAACTTCTCGAGAGAGTGGAAGGAACGTGGATTCCACGTTGACAGATGACGTGATTTCCACGTTGAAATGACTCTTCGCTCCACGTCGAATTTTCGTCGATTCGACGTGCTCACCACGTCCTCTAAGAACAGTGTTATGATGTGATTATAAAACGTTTTGATTCTTCCCCTTTCCCCCGGGTATCTTTTACTCGGCAATCCTACTCAATGCCCTTTTTTTTACCTTACCTGGCTACTTCCATTAGTTGAGATGCGACGAGGCGGAAATCGCTGAGCCAATGGCTGGTCGAGAATATTTCGAGAGAAGAGAGACTGAGGTATTGGTAACGGAGCGAATCCCACCTGGAGCGGAATTCTTCCGTCGAAGGCGAAATTAACTCGCTTGATCGCAAAGGAGCATGGGAAGTTGAAGGAAAAATCGCCAGCGAGTTGATTCCGCTCTCAGCGTTTTCATTCCGCCTCCAGCGAGTTGACTCCGCTGCTGCCCACATTCCGCGAGGGACATCTCCGAAACGTTGGGAGATTTCGTACGCGGCTGAACCATCTCGCAAGCTGAGAGCGGAAAGTTTCAGCAGCCAGCGATTTTACTACGCCAAGGGTGCGTTCTTGGGTCAGGCGCTGAATGGTGATGCTCCTCCCGCCGTGCCGTTCCGAGCCGCACGATCAGTTATATCCGTGAATGTCGAAGCCGCGCGAAAGTATAAATCAATATGGGCACGAAGATGTACCTTGCAGGCCGTCTGCACGACGGTGCAAGTGAGGCACACGGGTGGGGCGGGGCGGGGCGCGGAGGGGCACTGCGAGAAGCCTCGGCCCTCCGGCTCGCAGTGCAAGTGAGGCGCACGGGCGGGGCGGGGAGCGGAGGGGCACAACGAGAAGCCTCAGCCCTCTGGCTCGCGGTGCAAGTGAGGCGCACGGGCGGGGCGGGGCGCGGAGGGGCACAACGAGACGCCTCAGCCCTCTGGCTCGCCCATAGGGAGGGCCTATCGCAGGCCGTCTGCACGACGGTGCAAGTGAGACGCACGGGTGTGGCCACTCATATGGTACAACTCTCATCAAAAGCCGAACATGTTGCATTGATGTTCAGCTTTCTCCCTCAGCAATAACTGATGTACATGTTCAGTCATGGAATTTCACATTGTTCAATGGAACGTTCATACTAAGAGGTGTACACGTGACCTGCCCCCCACCCCCTCAAATTCAGCTTAGACTGACGGAATATGTTCGAGTTGCCTTTATTGGTATCTTGCTTGGTAATGTACGTTGTTTCGTTGAAAATTACAAAAAAGGATAACGTCGCATCTGTTACATTGCAATATTTATTCGTTTCATTAACTGCTGTTCGGTAACATTTCGACGGTAATTTAAACACCGCACAGACATGGATAATGTAATCATTGATAAGTTGTCCCTGAAAATGAACAAACAAAATTTAGAAGGACAAACACATGACATCTGTAATGGCTGAGCGGACGTGACCGAAGACATCGGTGTGATGCGGTGCAGGCTGATTTTACCGGAAGGGAAGGCTTTTCTGACCTCATTCGTCGCCTTAGGGTAAAAGTACCAAACATGGATCATTTTTCGGAAAACCACAGTTTTGGGATCGATAAAGGTGCGATGAGCATAATTTTTTTTCATCGGTGTGTAGTTTGAACCCCCAGGGAAGATATCCTGAGGGAATAAAGTTCCTAGCTCCAATACTTTCGGAGTTATAGGGAATTTCCATGACCTCCAATTTTGATCCATGTTTGGGTGGGGGTACCCAAACATGGATCACCAAGCTAGACTGTTGTTCTTTACATATGTGATACACAACAGTGTTAGGGGAAGGCAACTTTTTTTGTTTTATCCCAAAACAACCCCTTCCCCCTTTTAGGGGTTGTGATCCATGTTTGGACGCTGACCCAAACATGGATCAAAACTTAGGCTTGTTTGGATACGTTTTGCAGGCTCGTCTGTCTACGAAATAAATAGTTTCTCATACCAACGTGTTCCTCTCACTATTCTGCTCACGAAATTACAACTTGCTTCCGCCCATTTGCATCTGCGGGGCTGATATAGGGCCTGGGAAAGTGGCATTTCTTTAACGAGAAATTCGATTCTTTTCTATATATCCTAACTAACCACGTGACATAGACCCTCCGATTCGTGGTAGAAATGTTGCCTGAAACCTGTTCTATAAACTTAAAACATACGCTTTTGAAATTATTGTATTTTCTCGCTCAGTCACGTGATCCTTAAGGCGCTAAGAGTGGAAAGAGATCTGATGTGTGCACAAGGTTGCCTACCCGGACCTCTCGTAAGGCGCAATGGAAGATGTAAACGCTTGTAAAAAGTTTCCTATTGGAAATTTGTGCTGTTTGTTTGCATCAATCCCTTTATTTTGGTCATATTCTGCCGTGTGCAAAGTAGCATCACGTATGAACGATTTTTAATGACTGATATTGAGGCGCAAACTAAAGAAGTTACTTGAGGACGGTTCGAATTCTATGTTTTTACCCCTACCCGCATTTTCAAAATACTTAAGGTAAAGGATCAAAACCTTCAGAGTCTTAAAAGGCATATCCTAAAGTGTCTTCCCATCGAGTGCCAAGTATTTCCTCCGGTTAGTTTTCTTACAAATAGGAAATAAGTAGAGCCATGTATCTTGCCTTGTCTTTTTGCGCGCTTTGACGAGGTCTGTTGTGCAGACTGTTTTTCGGAGAGCTCCAGCGGGCAGAGGAGCGAGCAGACAATAAATGTCACAGACACATTCTGTTGCATATGTAGTCGTCTACCTGAGGAACTTTGAAATTTTTAATTCGGTCGACCCAATCAGCCGTTAGAGCCCGCCAAACAGAAATGATCCAAGTTTGGTACCTGATCCATGTTTGGTACTTTTACCCTATTTTTCGAGGTCCGGTGACAGGCCGATTTCAGCGGCGCAGGAGATGCCGCCACTGCCACGGCACTCGTCCTTGCGGGCTGAGGAAGTAGTCGCAGTACTGTCTCTGCACCACCTCCGCCTCCTCCCTGCCGTAGCCGCGTTCCTCTTCCCCGCCGAATGCGACCCCAATAGGGTGCCTAACGGGCTGCAGCAGGTCGTCCCGGCCGCCTGCTTCCGCGCGCCACCTGCCGGGCACGCGATGGCCATTATTCTCGTGGTCGGCGAAACCCTCCGGCAGATAACGCCGGCGATCCGCTGGCAGTTTTTCCTCGTTCAGTACGAGGTAGTTGTGGAGCACGACGACCGCGGAGATGACAGCCCGCACAGTTGGCTCAGACGCCACCAGGCACCGTCGCAGGATGCGGAATCGAGCCGTCATGATGCCGAAGGCGTTCTCGATCACCTTCCGTGCTCGCGACAACCTGGTCAAAGAGTTCAAAGATCAAATTAGATAAATGCAAATCGTACGGAAATTCGGGGCACTGCGCTCGATCGGGTCGGAACATACCGAAAGTTAAAGATGTTTTATTCATCAGAGAGGTAATTTCCTCCAAATGTAATCATGAGGTGATAGTTGAGAGCGAAGGCCTCGTCCCCGATGATGACGTGCGGTAAGGGCTGCATCCAGCCTGGAGGAGTGCGAGGCCCGGGAAACTGCACTTCACCGGCGTAAAACTGCCGGCCCAGCGCAGTCTCCCACGGCCGCCGATGTCCACGAAGGTGAACTTATATTTTGCGTCGCACATTGCCAGCAGTACCATCGAAAAGTATGACTGGTAGTTGAAATAGTCTGTTCCCTGGCCAGGGAAATTCTGTAAAATACGACAAGTATCAGCAACAGCACTCAAAATCGGTGCGGGGCGTTTTCATCCCCTACGAATGAACACTTTATCGTGGTCACGATCGGGTCATGATAAATGAGGAACATACCTGTATCTCACAGTGTCTTCCATCAAGAGCACCAATCGCATTGGGGAAATTCCAGATGGTCTCGAAGTCGTGGGCGATAGTGGCGAAGTTCTCCGCCGATGGCACGATGAAGACCTCCCCAACTAGAACATCCCACAGGGTGTTGCAGGTCTCCAGGACGATGCCGGAAATGGTGGATGGGCTGATTAAAAACTCATAGGAGAGTGACTTCTGGGAGTCCCCAGACGCCAAGTACCTGTGAACAAACAGATAAAATGCGTAAACGAAAGGAGAGCCACTACATGTCTCGTGCAACCACACGAATTGCAGGGGGTGGGGGGTGAGGGAGTGGGAGTGGGGGTGAAGCGTGGGAGGGGCTGTGACGGGGATCGGGGTGACGCGGTGGAAGGGGGGGGGGCGGGGCGGGGTGACGTGGGTGACGCGGGCACACGCCGCAGGGCGGAGCGGAGCAAGCGCCCTGTACAGCTAGGACGACACGGGCGGGGCGGGGCGGGGCGGGGCAGGACAAGCACACTCGGAACAGAACAGGCAATTCTCGGCCGACGCGAGGCGAGTGCACCATGCACAGCGAGAACGCCGCGGGGCGGGGCGGGGCGGGGCGGGACAAGCACACTTGGAACAGAACAGACAATTCGGGGCCGACACGAGGCGAGTGCACCTTGCACAGCGAGAACGCCTTGCCACGGGCCGGGCGGGGCCGGGCCGTGCGGGGTGGCAGTGGCGCTCATCGTGTTTGAGTACGGTAGGGCAAAGGGTCTCAACTCCCACCCGGTTTGAACGCAAACCACCCGTTTATTTCACTCCCCCCCCCCAAAAAAAAACATAGCAAAAAATTATTTTCTTCTTTCTTTCTTTCCCTCCGAGGGGCCCACAACTCCGAAAAATTTTGTACACCTGATTTCCGGATTTCAAAGATTTCACATGATTTCAGGTGATTTCAACTGATTTCTAAGATTTCAAGTGAATTCACTGATTTCGCGAAATTTCACATGATTTCAAGTGATTTCCATTGATTTCACGTGATTTCCATTGATTTCAGTTAAATGTCTACCGAATTCATATGATTTCCATTGATTTCGTGAGATTTCCAACGAATTCAATTATTTTTGGGACGACCTCAGAAAATACACGCACAGCTGATCCAAATTATTCTCTCAATTACATGATTAAATAGGACTTTTACTCAATTATTGTGAATTATTTCGATTTATTCCAAATTATTGGAAATTAACTTGCAACTGCGCAAAATAATCACAATTATTTCAATTATTTTTTTAAAAATTCAGAAGCAAATTTTGCTCTGCAATTGAAGGGGTGGCGTGAAAACATGGAAAATTTTTGCGGTAGTAAACCTCCCGAAGGAGGTTGCGGTTCCCGCCAGGCACAGGGCTTTTACCCCCTGTGGCAGCCAACTGCTTCGGGGTTCCATGGGAACCGGCGCTTTGCTGACTGCGATCCTATCGCGCAATTCGACAGATTTGATCCCCGTACCACCATTGGCCTACCCCTAGAGGTACGAGCGGTGTCAAGGGCGTTAGACTTCCTGATCCCAGTTTCAGAGGCCTTACCTCAGAGGGGTACGCGGGATTCGAACCCACAACCCCGAGTGCCGACACGTAGCCAGAACAGGAAGCGACCCAACGCCCAGAGCCACCGAGCCAACGGCGGTGAGACGTGTTTAACTTCTATTTGACCTGCCATCCAGCTGCGGTCAAAGGGAATGCCAAGCGCGAAAAACACTTTCCCGAGTGGGAGTCGAACTTCGGACCACCCGGGTCGGTGTTGCGCGCTCTACCAACTGAGCCACGACGCCACGATGACTGAACTGTGCGACGGGTTCGAGCAGTATTTGCCGCGTATCCTGCAGCCTCCAGCCAGGAGGACAGGGCAAATACAACTCGAACCCGTCGCACTGACCAGTCATCGTGGTGTCGTGGCTCAGTTGGTAGAGCGCGCAACACCGAACTGAATGGTCCGAGGTTCGATTCCCACTCGGGAAAGTGTTTTTCGCGCTTGGCATTTCCTTTGACAGCTGCTCCAGGGCAGGTCAAGTAGAAATTAAACACGTCTCACCGCCGTTGGCTCGGTGGCTCTGGGCGTTGGGTCGCTTCCCGTTCTGGCTATGTGTCGGCACTCGGGGTTGTGGGTTCGAATCCCGCGTACCCCTCTGAGGTAACCCGTTTAAAAATAAAAGTTCCGAGACTAGTACCATTTTTGTTCCGAAAGAGCCCGAAGGCTCGCGGGCTGTTCCGCAAGTAGCCCGTGAGCCTCTCGGGCTAGTCCGGATTCAGCCCTTCATCGGGCTGCCAGGCGGCGGGCTTGTCCGAAACGAGCCCCTGAGTTAGGAGCCTTGCCCGATTGTAGCCCGATGCTATCGGGCGTGTTCCGTTAACTGCCCAGCCCGGTCAACGTATAGGTACAAACCCGAATTCTATACCGAACTCCGGACGCCAGATCGACGGAAAGTCCTTCCTCGCTGTTAATCCCCTCTGGGTGAGCTCAGGTACCCCGGGGTGAGGGGAGGGGGAGGGGTGCGCTGCACAGGGCACAGGGATTAACCCAGCGGCGGTGTCATCGGCTACCTGCTATTAGCTGTTGGTCGGTTAGTCACTGGTCAAGAGCTCCTCGCTCGCTCACTGAGGAGTCCGGCCCGGACCGGAGTCCTCCTCAGTCCGACAGCAGCTGTCGTTGTGTGAGGATGTGTCGCTGACGCTGAGCGCATGATGTCTTTGGAGCAGACATGCACTGGTTGTACTTTTTCGTGTCTTTGTTTTTTTCAGTAATTACTCGTGCGGACCGTATGGAGAGATGTATATGTATAGTTGTGTATGGCAGGACAAGTTAGCACAGCTCGGGTAGCAGCAGTCACCACGGAGCACACGGAAAGTGCAGGCTTCTCGCGCACGGCAACGGGCGGGTTGGACTAGAGCAGCGGGCTGCCGTGGAGGACGCGGAGGGACTTCTTGTGCACGGCAGCGGGTTCGAGCTGGCGCAGAGCGCTCCTTGGTGTGCTCCGGGACGGGCAGCGCGCCGTGCGGACGAGCCGGACCAGCCCAAGCTATGCTTGGCGTGCTCCGGGACGGGCAGCGCGCCACGCAGAACCGTGTCCAGCAGCCCAGCGCTCATCCGTATAGAATAGTTACGCATCACACATAAGTGGAACATTCGCGAAATTATGCATCCTTCAGAGGCCATCCAAGTATAATCTACGCGCTAAATGTTTCAGCACTCTGGAAATCCATGTTTACGAATGTCGCACACTTGCAGGTGTGCGAGGATTCATTTGTGGGGGTGGGATGGGAGGGGAGGTTTGTGGTGGGTGGGGGTGGGAGGGGAGGGGGAAGAGGTGGGGTGTCATGAAGGGGAGAGGTGAGCTACCAAGATTTACGGACTAAAACCGGGCTTACCCGTCCAGGTACAAGTCCGAATCAAGCCCGAAGAGGCGGCCGCTTGGGACGACGGGCTTGTTCCGAAAACCTGGCTGATTTTCCGGTTTTTCGGGCTTCTCCGGGCTTGTTCCTTCGGGCTGATTCTGGACTAGCCCGTCTTCGGACGCATTCCGGAACTTTCCATTTTTAAACGGGAAGGCCTCTGAAACTGGGATCAGGAAGTCTAACGCCCTTGACACCGCTCGTACCTCTAGGGGTAGGCCAATGGTGGTACGGGGATCAAATCTGTCGAATTGTATCCGAACTCGGGGCTCTTGATGTGGTTGCCTGGGTGAGCTTTCCAATGAGAGACTTTATATTTAGTGATTACTGATACTTTAATTTGGAGTTGAGACGAACTTATATACATTACACTTAGTAGTTGCTGTGAGGGCCCGGGTGGGCTCGCACCGGGCGGTGCGCCCTGGGCTGAGACTCTCGCCAGACTGACTCGAGAGCGGAGCTCCCACAGAAAGTCTCCTCTGGTACTGTACAATGCGAGTGAGGGTACAGGAATCTAAGTATAACCTGCACCGAATATGGACATGGAGTCGCCGCAGGCCGGGCTAAGTTAGCAGGGCCTTAGGTGCCATAACACATTGGGCAGGGTAAACCTAAATACTGTAATCAGGAGGATTACATCACGCCCCCGTCCGCCCAAAAGAAACGATGTTCAGGGGTGTCAGAAAGATTATTGCGAAGGGGTGACGAAATGATTCATGACTGTTACCTAGCTTGGCATGCGCGGCTGTGGTGCATTCACATTTGGTATAAGTCACCGCGCGTAGTAAAGCTGCCTACCACACATAGTTGCTGAAAAGGTGATAACCTAAAAGTATAGACATGAACCAAATAAAGAAAACGCATTGTTCAGTAGCAGAGCCTAAGCATATGAAAAGTATTTAAGTACCAAAATACATTCGCAACGTTTTGAAAGATAAACAAAAACAGCACAGATAGAAAAAGAAAACACAGATAAAACTGAAGTATTTGTTTTTTTAAACGAAAGAAAAGTCTAAACATTAACAAAAATGTATCACGGCATTATGTGAGTGTACTTTAACATTGGTAATTATTTAGAGACAAGGTAAGTAAGGCAAACTACGTTGCAGGCGAAAGTAGAAGTATGTTTTACGGCGATGCTGTGCAGCCGTGGTCCTCCAGAAGCTGAAGCGTGTCCGGCGCGGTGCTTCGGTGAGACAATCGAACCAGAGTCACGGCGCAGGAGACAGCAGCAGTAAGGAGAGCCACTCTGCAACAAGAAAGAACAATACGACGGCAGTACCCAAAAAGGAAAATATTTTCGTGAACCAAGAAAATTGCATTTGAAATTTTTACGCCATTTATAGGACTGAATCACAAACTAGAAAGGAAGTGTAAACCTTAACACAGTAAATAGAATGGTATTTGGCACAGAGGTGGTTAACTAGAGATGCTGACGGGTCAGCAGCGCCTTAATGAAGGCTACAATATTGACCTGCCCGATATCGACGGAAATGCTGAGGTCGGCCTTGCAGTCGGCACAGATAAAGGCTTGCCCGAAAATAGAAAGCTTCATGTGCTAAAGAACGGCGAAAAGAAACAGAAAATTATGTACGCCGCGGCAAGCGCTGAACTGATGGCTGACAAAGTCCATGACGATATGGTGTTGGCTGCAGCAGTGGCAGTTGAGAAGTTTAAACTTTACCGGAAAGAGAGAGATGGCGACGGTCCTGACTGCGACGTCATCATTGACACAACTGAAAATGCAACCATTGCTGCTGCTGCCAACAATGTTGCCTTACAAAACCGCGTTGCGCAGATCTTGAAGGACAAGAAGGACGTAGACGCTTTAATGCAGATATTGGCCTGTAAGGTAACCTTTTGGCAGACCAACCACCATACCGGAGGAGGAAAACTCGCTCACTATGCGAAGAAGGTGTTTGATCTCAAGTGGAAAGGAGATGTAGGAGGAGAACAACAGACATCAGACAGGTGCACAGGTGATGTGCACACCATTTCTCATTGGGGTAGCACGTGTTTTCTCCTCAAGAAACTTGGGTTCAAGAAGGTACGAACACCTGATTCTTACGGTGAAGGAGCAAGGTTCACCATCACTGATGACGTTAAACTTAGGACCTCGGTTTTCCCAGCCGGAACCGCAAAGTACGGTGCCTGCAAGGAAGCCCTAAAGCGGCTATGCAGGATGGCCCTGTTTGCCGCCTTTCCTAATCCTCAGGACGTGGTTGCGTTTCTTGATGCATGTGACGAAATCAAGAACAACGAGGCAGAATACCACGTAGGGGGTGAATATCTGTCAGAAACGGGCGCGAAGAAGACCATGCCGAACCCCACCCTTTGCTGGAGAATGTCAGCATTTGTCAGGGCATTTTACCCGAAGACGAAACTAGCAGAGGCCGCTGCCTTCGGAACGGAGAATCTTGCAACCTATGAGGATGTGTTCATTTCATGGGAGAATCTTTGCAGACAGATGGCAGCCATGGCCATAGAGACCGAAATTGATGTTAGTGTCTTCTCTGGATCTGCGACCATGAAGTCTAGCGGTGAGACAATTGAGACCGTCATGGGACGTCTCAACCTTACCATCCCTGACGAGGTGAAACTGGCATCAAACGCCATAGCTGAAAGTCAAGGCCAACGCCCATTCTTCAACATGAATTTAAACTAGATGGGGGGCAGGATGGGTCTGATAATGATAGTGGAGAAGAGGACGGACAAGATGGTAGTGGTTCCGACGGAGGCGACAGCGATGACGACGACAGGGGTGGCAGAGGTGGCGGTACTGGTGGTGCAGGCGGTGGCCATGGTCATGGTGGTGACGATGATAGTGATGGCCAGGACTAGGACGACCAGGATGACCATGGAGGACATGGTGAAAGCACCTACGGCCATGGAGGCACCAGCGGTGGAGCCGCCTCAGAAGATGAGCCTGTTGACGCCATACCGCAAGTTAGCGGGGAAATAGTCGACCAGATTGTCAGCCAAGTGGAATCAAAAAGTGACTCTCCAGCATTATCATTATTAGAGAAGGGGTCCAGAGAGGAAAGAGCCTCAATAATGCATGCAAAGCCTGGACGGCCTGCCCCCGATGAGGATAGAGTTTTCCCAATCACTGACATCAATGTGCTAAGTCAGTTAATTGAAAGACTGCCAAATGCAAAGTACACCACAAGGGTTAGCCAGTTTAGAAAGGAAGTGTAAACCTTAACACAGTAAATAGAATGGTATTTGGCACAGAGGTGGTTAACTAGAGATGCTGACGGGTCAGCAGCGCCTTAATGAAGGCTACCCACCAGGCAGGTCGTGCAGCGTAGCAGGTGAGGCCAGAGGACGAGGCGGGCTAGCAGCGACACTCCTCAGGCTAGGTGATTTGTCATGAAGAAGGGCTGGAGGTCCAGAAGGGCGTCGGAGGCAATGCAGCCGAGCTTGCCCCTGCAGTGGAGCAAGGCCTCTCAGCAAGGTGCGACCCCGATCGTTGCAGATGAAGCGTAGACGATGTCGCCAAGGTGGCAGAGCACACCAAAGTGCTATGCGAATAGAGTGGTGGTAGTGCACTGCAGGACGTGCAGTTGCACTTCCGATGAGCAGCGATGATCGTGGAGACGACTCTGTGCCTTTCCTTCCTTCCTTTTTTTTGAAACGTATCTTAAGTGAAGGATTAGATACTGTTTAGCAAATAGGTCCACCTGCAATGCTTAGTGCATCCTTGTACCATACACGGCGTCATAACTGACACCTGCTTGCTAAATGCAACGGGTCTCGCTAGAAAACCGTTGTGGACACACTCCAAACAGTTTGAGATCAATCCATCAAAGTTCGGCGTTGATATGAGGCGATATAAAAATAAATAAATAAATAAATAAATAAATAAATAAATAAATAAATAAATGTTGCGCTCAGTGCGGAGCTTCTTTAGAAGTTCGGCACGAGACAGTATTTAACCATGGGTCTCTGCATGTCAAATCAGAAATAAAATTGTTATCCCGCAGTTAACAAAGCGTACTTCATCTCTCACCTGTTGTGATGTATAGTTACTACAGGTTTGGTTGCCTCCTTGTACAGAGAAAATACGATTAGCATTGAAATATGCCGAAGTAAGCATTCTATGACAGAATGTAAACAGTATTCACCTTGAACCTGTAAGAAATAAAAGAAATGCGGACAAAGCGCGAGGGAGAAAGGGACCCGGGGTAATTGGGTCGGAGCCAGAAGCGTGATGTCGCGGGAGCGAGGCAAGCACAGTAGGAACGATGGCTCATTAAAAACCGAATTCAGGACTCTATCACTGAAAAATTCGTTTTGAGTTTGGCCTGAGGCTCGTCGCGTACTTAGCTTTGGTAGTGTGCGAGGAAAATACTAAAGCTCGGTCCGGCGTCATGCGACATGCGGTTACGTATGGAAAAGGTAGTGAAGGCCTGCTAAAGTCAGCCGGAACCATTCTGAACACCGCCGGAGGCGCACCAAGAGCCTCGGAAATCAGGGAAGCACACAAAGGACTCAAACAAACAACGTATTAAAAACACGGGTTAGTTGGCGATGAATAGTCTTTGAGGTGGAACGATAAGCCGTCTTTGAAAAATTTGAAATATTTAAACGGCCGTAACACTCCCTTATAAAAATATTCTGTACCGAAATCAGTCCGATATTCGAAATTCGGACAGTCCGACACGACATCCCGGACCTTGCCGAGAATACTACCGAAAATGTGTCAAATCAGCAAGTTTTCGGACTGTCCGAAGCCCGCGACCGGACGTCTATCGGACTGTCCGCTGCCCATGGCTGGACGTCTATCGGACTAGTCCGAATGGTCCTACCGGCTTAAAAAAAAGCTGGACGTGTGGGATTCGTTCCCTTACCTGTCGGTCATCGGACCCTTCGACCGACGCTCTTACCAACTGAGCTACGCTGACGGCTGAGAAGAGATGACACAGGAGAGCCTCTTTAGCTAGGCACAGAGTCTCTCCCGAGACGAGCGCTGTACACGACGAACGAATCGGCGCATCGTCATGCGGTTTTCGGCAAATGCTTTTGCATCGCATGAACAGGACAGGATGGGCGACCTTTTGTAAAATAAAATGTGCCTGTTTAATTTACTCAATTTAAAAGAGGCAAATTTATCAGCCAGCACAAAATAAAATAAACTTTTGTCCTATAATTCATCTGGCCCTTTCAGTGCTAAGCAGAAAGTTGAATATGCTTAATAGGAGGATGAAACAAATTTTCATATTTGCACTGATAAACTAAATGTTCAACTGCTCAACGCTTGTAAGTGTGCAACTGCAAGTTGAATACTTGCAAGCGTGCAACTCCACTGTTAAAAATACCGTAGGGAGTTACGGTACGCCTACGGTCTGTACCGTAGTTTTCGTGTACGGTCAGACCGTAGCTTATTATTACGGTACGGACTGTATTTCATTGTGGATAGAATGTGTCCCATTGAACTTCCCCAACAAATTTGCAGGCTACGGTGTGTACCGTAAGATTCAGACCGTAGACGAAAATTACAGTCCGGGACCAGGTAACAAATTAACGGCGCGTACCGTAGGTATTTACCGTAGTATTTTCTCACAGTGTCCGTAGTCGTAATTACACTTGCAAGTGTTCAATTCGGTAGGTGTGCACTTGCAAGTATTTAACTCGCAGTTCCACACTTAAAAGTGTTGAGCAGTTGAACACTTAGTTTATCAGTGTGATTAAAATCATTGTTTAGATATAGTTTGCAAGTTTTCACAAAAAAAATGTACAAGTCTTTTGTGCTTGAACAACCCGAGACTGTCCTCCTGTGATGATAGTCGGACTGTATTCGGACGGTCCGGACCGGACTACCGGACTTATTAGGGACTGTCCGGTAGCATCGGACTTATTACGGACAGTCCTGGATGCCGCGGGCTACTTTCGGGCAGTCCGCGATCGGACTCGGACTGCTGACGGACTGTCCTGGAACATATTTGGAAGTGTCCGAGACGATCGGACTGCTTTTGGAACAGTCCAGGACGAGTTTCGGAATGATTTCGTTTTATAAGGGCTAAGAGTCTGATATCGGCCCAAATCTTAGTGAAGAGTGTAGTGAAAAGATGATCAGGGAAAGCAATAAAAGTAAGGATCAAAAGTATGAAAAAGCAGCTGAGTGGTTAAAAGTCATACGCACTTAATAACACACACACACAAGCGCGTCTGGCTGAAGCTGACGCCAGGGCTGCTCGATTGGCATCGTGCCCGCTTTTTGGGCTCAGAGGCTGGTCGACAGGCGGCAGCCGTGACGCCCGTCATTCATGAATCAAGATGATTTCGTTATTTAATTAATAGAACGAGTTAACATGGCATGGAATACTGCAAGATATTGCTAAAACTCATTCAACTTCAGTGTGTCAGTGGCGCAATTAACATCTACGTCTATAGGAAATTTCCAATACATGCGTGTAGGGAATGTACTATTTATTTGTGGTGGTCTCACTATAAATGTATAGGAATTTTCCTATACATTAGTATAGTCCTCTTTCAAAATAGAAAACAGAGATTCCTTGCTTTCCTGTACTGCTCTCGATTACCTTTCGTTACACTTTACTTATGACAGTTTATTGACACATGTAATTACATATTGAACTAACGAAGAATTACCTTACCTGATGATGAGTTGAACCCGGACTTCTTTGCTCCGAGCCCGCCACGCTGACCACTGGACCACTGGGACGTGCTAGGAAACGTGCCCCAGCGTGTCCAGGTCATCCCGAAGTCGCGCGCCCCTCCCGCCGGGCCAGCCCCGGCCAGCCCCGGATGGGGGATGGCCCGGTGAGGAGGAGTGCGCGCCCCAGAAGGCGTGGCTGGGTACCCTCCTGCCATATTTCAACTGTTTACCGTTCGTGGAATTTCCGACCAGATGTTTTGATGCTGGGTTCATTTCCCTTCGTAAAATTTTTACCACCACTAATGTACCTAGACATACATGTGACATTGCTACACTCTGAATATCTAAGAATAAAATTTGTAACTAGTTTCGGACTGCTCATAACTAGATCAGATACAATTTCTTACCAAATAAAACAAAATTTGGTACTGATAATACCAAATGTGTTTAATTAGATATGCACAAAGAAGTCCGGTGATCTTCAATACCACAGTCCTCGGATATTTAGAGTGTCCTCCCCCCATGTACGGCCGAGCAGTGAACAAAGACACTCACATTGTAAGCGCTATCAACTGTAATGAAGTGACCCATTTCCTTAAAAAAGTTTAAAAAAAAAATAAAAAAAAATAGCAGTGCATAGCAAAATTTACATATCGTCCAGTTCACAAGTCCACCGAAGCGGGTAAAGAGCAAAAAAGCCCGCAAAGAGACCGACCTCTGACCACGGACCCTTTCCGGGCTAAGACCGGACCTCCGGACTGAAACCGGACTGTCATAAGGTCCCGGAGCATAATTCGGACTAGTCCGACCCCGCGGCCGGACTAAGTACGGAAGACCCCGAAGGCGTACGGACTCTATACGGGACAGCCCGGAGCCTCTGAGGGTCATTCGGACCGCTGGCGGACGGATTCAGGAACAATTTGTTTTTAAACGGGCCTTTAACTGGAATGTGAAGAGCATGAACAATGTACATGCTTACTATAGCCTCGTCAGATAACAAGGGGAAATTGGGCACGTTAATAGGCAGCTAACAGCCAATTTTCTCTCCTTGAGGTGTGATTGGTTAGGTCCAAAATGCGTTCAATCGGCGGCCATACCCTGCTACGATTGGCTGTACAGGGTATACTCTATTAAACAGGGCTGGTATCTTAATGAAAAACAATTATTTTGCAATAGCTAGTTCACTATTTTATCTTAATTATAATTTAAACAAGTCGAAATGTAACGAGGGGTGAACGACTCGCCTGAGCCGTGTACCCAGTACTATATATTATAGGTATTATAAAAGTATTATAGAATATTAGAGGTATTATAGAATATTATAAGTATTATAGAATGTTACACGATATTATAAATATTATGGTATTATAGCCAGTATTATAAGGTCTTATAAGGTACTATAAAGTACGCGAGTACAGTGGTGCTATCGTTCGACCACCGAGAGTTTAGCACACCAAATGACAAGGAAGGATAGGCTGGCCCATGAGTGCGAGAGAGAGAGAGATAGTCAATTCTTCCGGTGGGACCACGATAGACCAAGGGTAAGGAACGGGGGGACAAACCCTAATCCTTCCGGCGGCCGGCTGGAGCGGTTCCGAGAACCGGCCCGGGCCGGGTCCCGGCACGGCCGCCCGCCGCCAGCGCCAGATCGCCACTTTGGTCGCCACTCGGCAGGTCAGATCACCACCTTCGTCGCCACTCGGCACTCATCGCCACTTTCGTCGCCAAACCCGACGTTTCGTCGCCACGGTGGCGACAGATCGCCACATCTGGCAAGTCTGGTCTTGTCAGCGAAGGTCCACTCCACCACCGGACCATTCGGTGATAGCGCGGCACGAGCCGAGCCGGAGCGAGCCGGAGTTCCCTCCCACCCAGCTCCTGTGCGCGGGAACTCTTATGGAGCGGAGTGGGGCGCTGTGCGAGTGAGAGGTCTATCCCAGGTCGCCCCGTAGTCCCAACCTCTGCCAACTAAAACGCGCTGACCTCTCCCAGCAGCCACAAGAGCGAGCCGGTCCAGCGCTTCTTCTCATCACAGCGGTAGCTCAATGGGCTAGGGAGCGGCGCCACAATCGGATACCGCAGGTTCAATTCCCCCCGGAGTATTTTGGATATTCGAGTTCCGCGAATGCAGAGGTTGGCACATCAGGATAGTGTGGGATCTATCTGTCTCTCTCGGAAAAGCGTCCCTCTTCTACAGCACTGAGTTCCCCACCGCGCTCCTGTGTTGCACGACTGCAGACGACTTGGCAACGGGCTCGCGGGGTATCGCCGGGAGAAAGATGACGGTCTCGATGACGGTACTCTACGTCTCAGGCAGCACTAGTCTACTGTTTTCTAGCGATTTATTGATTTGGAAAGGTGTAACTTTCGGATATTGCAGTGTATTATACGCGAATATTATAGGTATTATAAAATATTATAGGTATTATAGAATATTATAGGTATTATACGGTACTATAGGGTCCGCGTACCCAGTATTATACGAGTCGGTCACCCCTCGAAATGTAATGTAGATTGCGCGGAATATACTCCTACGTGTGTACTGAACAAGCTTTAATTGAAACTAGTAAGTGGAAAACGGCAGTTGAAGAGCGACAATGGGAGATATCGGCGATACTCCCTGTCCAAACTGACCTGTCCAGGCCAACCCTGTCAGAGACACTCTCTCTATCGCTAGTCAGGCGAAATTAAAATATTCTCCCCAATACCATTTAGGCATTCTGGAATAAACGTCCATACAGAAACGAAAATTCTCATGCGGCACGAGGGCCAACCCACAAGACGCTTTTGGTCACCGGCGGTTCGCACGGTGCACCAAGATGGAGTCGAAGCTATCTTCCATAGCTTTGTCAGAGACAACACTGCAAAAGCGGACTCTCGTTGTACCACGGAGTAAATCGTCCTGAACCCTATAGCATAGCCATATGTCACAAACGAGCGTGAGGTCATCGAAAGCAACATGGAGCGAAGTAAAACAACGCAATTCCAGGGTTTATCCGAAGATAAGACGGGCTCAACGTTAAGTACCTAGGGCACATCCTCTTTCTGCCAATCTGGAAAGGCACCACCCTAACGAAGCTCGCTTCCAGTCATTGGACCGTTTCCAAAACTGGCCTACCTCACCGGGGCGGGTGGGCTTACAGCCATCGTCGCCCTACAGGCAGACACTGAGGCGGTCCTTGCTGTGAAACTGTATCCACTGCCAGGAGAAAAAGGGGGGGGGGGGCATTGCCCGTCACCAAACAGCGCGGCGACGTGCTGCGCCGTGCCTGGTATTTTTAGATTGCTGACCATAGGCAGCAAGCAGGACCAAACTTATATTAATTTAGAAATTATTGAAGAGACAAACGTTTAGTCGAATACAATATGGCCTCAAAAATAAATCTGAAAAGAAAGGATTAAAAATCACATTGGCCTGAAAGAAATAATTTATTAAGGTTACGATATTCCTTTGTTTTGTGCACTGGTGACTCTGATAATTCCAACCCCGTTAACGGGACGAATTTTGAAGTACCCATCCCCACTGGACGCGGGCCACGCCGTTATTTATATTAGTCCAAATATGCGCCGAAGGCTGCCCTCTAGAAGTACTTGACTTGCGAAACAGAATGTTTTGCCACCAGGCGAAATATCGGAGTCTGACTGAGCACAAACCGGAAGAATTTAATTTTTAAACAAGCACTGTACCAAAAAGTTGATTTCTTGCGAACCTCTTAAATAGAAACACAAAGAAGAGAATTTACACTGGCGGTCGCGGGCCAGAAAAACTGCCAATAAAAGCAAGAACTTCCACCCCCTAACAGGCACAAACCTCATCGCAAAGGAAACTCGCCAAACAAACAACAACCACAGAATGGAAAAGCCTTGTACCGCTGCCACCAAATGTAACCGAACTCGGGGCTCTTGATGTGGTTGCCTGGGTGAGCTTTCCAATGAGAGACTTTATATTTAGTGATTACTGATACTTTAATTTGGAGTTGAGACGAACTTATATACATGACACTTAGTAGTTGCTGTTGGGGCCCGGGTGGGCTCGCACCGGGCGGTGCGCCCTGGGCTGAGACTCTCGCTAGACTGACTCGAGAGCGGAGCTCCCACAGAAAGTCTCCTCTGGTACTGTACAATGCGAGTGAGGGTACAGGAATCTAAGTATAACCTGCACCGAATATGGACATGGAGTCGCCGCAGGCCGGGCTAAGTTAGCAGGGCCTTAGGTGCCATAACACATTGGGCAGGGTAAACCTAAATACTGTAATCAGGAGGATTACAGAATTGCGCGATAGGATCGCAGTCAGCAAAACGCCGGTTCCTTTGGAACACCGAAGCAGTTGGCTGCCAAAGGGGGTTAAAGCCCTGTGCCTGGCGGGAACCGCAACCACCTTCGGGAGGTTTACTGCCGCAAAAATTTTCTATGTTTTCACGCCACCCTTTCAATTGCAGAGCAAAATTTGTTTCTGAAAAGTTTTAAAAAATAATTGAAATAATTGTGATTATTTTGCATTATTGCAAGTTAATTTCCAATAATTTGGAATAAATAGAAGTCATTCACAATAATTTACTAAAAATCCTATTCAATCATGTAATTGAGAGAATAATTTGGATCAGATGTGCGTGTATTTTCTGGGGAATGCCCGTATTTTTTGCACGATTTTGAGAATTTCACTTCAACTGTGCCGTAACAAGGAGGTATTTTAAAGAATCTTAGTCGTCTAGTACTTTCACTATGTTTTATCGCTCCAGTTAATAAATTAATATTCCCTCATCAACCAGATTTGTGGAAGTGGATTTGCGTAGGACTATTATACCTCCAATGGCAAAAATTTAACCAAAAAGAAATTGTTTATACATTGAGTACTTTTATTGAAATGGCACTATGCTTTAAGAATAAATAGGAATCTTAATCTGTTATGAAAGTATCTAAAAATCTTAAAATATCTCGAATTCGCCGAACAGCTGTTAGTGCACATCGCCTCCCTCCTCTCCCAACACCGATTTGAGTGAGTTTCCCGAGACGCTTTTTAAATGTGATTTCATGTGAATTTAATGTGATTTCATGTGAATTCAATGTGATTTCATGTGAATTCAATGTGATTTCATGTGAATTCAAAGTGATTTCAACAGATTTTAAGTGATTTCAACGGAATTCGTGTGAATTCAAGAGAATTCAACTGATTTCAATATGATTTCCAAAGATTTCGGTGGCCTTGTACACCTGAATTCCAGAGTTGTGGGCCCCTCGTTTCCCTCCTTTCTTTCCCTTTCTCTTTTCTTACCCTTTCTCTTTTCTTTCCCTTTTTCTTCCCTTTCTCTTCCTCCCTTCCTCTTACCACCCGATTATAATCCGTAACTCCCACCCGTTTATTTTTACGGTAGGGCAATTGCCTTACCGTGAACAAACGATGAGCGCCACTGCGGGGTGGGGCAATGACACGTGGAACAACAAAACAGCACTCACACCGGGCCCAACGTGACGAGACCATGACGTCGGTTCAAAAGACTCACCTCAAAGTCAGAGCTAGTCGCTCGCCGGGCTCTATCCGGCTGGGCATGTTCCGCCGTTCGAGGTGAGGGCGAACCTTGGCGAGCAGCTCATCAAACACCGCAGGTGTCACGCAAAGAAAGTTAAAGAATAATTCCTCGTCGTGCTCCTTCATGAATGGTATTTTGGTATACCAAGCGCCCCACTGACTGCGCATTTGGAAGGTTGGGCGCACAACCCACCGCCTCTGGCGGCGTGGAGCCTCCTCCCATTCCAGCAGGTGACGTAAACGTTCCGCCACCACCATGCGTTGTAACGTGCAAAACTGCAGCTGTTACGTGAGTGACCTGACCGAGTCGCCGACTAGCAGAGTGACTCAAAGATGGTAGAGTGGCGTGGGCGTTTGGCTTATTTTTATAAGGCGCCAGAGGATAAACCTCACCAAATAACTCACAACCAGTGAAACAAGGTACTAAAATCTCGATTTATTTAAAGAAGTTCTATTAAACAACCTAAACTACCGAAGTAGTAGGTAAACATAAAGCTGCTGCTGGTCAGGGAGAAAGATTGGTTAAAAATGCTCACGAGTACAACAAAAAAGGTAATTGATCTGAACGCCTACTAGATAGGCAACCCATTTGGCAAACGCTGGGAGGGTAGGCAACCCAACCGGTCCGTGACGGCCTTCCAGACAAAACTAAAGACGCATAGGAAAAAAACCCAAATCTATCCCAAGTGCGGTGTGGGAGGAGAGGGGGTTGGCCGGGCACACCGCAAGCTACAGTGCGCAAGGGCCTCGCCAACACCCGCGCCCCCAAACACACACACTAGAACAATCTAATAGCGTCAAGGAAAGTGTCAGATACAAAAGGAGGGACCGCCACGGAACCATATAACAAAGAATTTACGTTAATATTTCAAGATAAAAATTTAAACTTGCTCATAAACAACTAGACGGCCCAGAGGAGGCTGAATGAAAATAAACCGCTGCTGCGTAGACCGGGACCGACAGGTGTCAGCGCGTATCCTTACCCCCTTACCCCCGGTACGTTATCCCTAGGGACATGGTACCGGGGGTACATGTACACTAGTGACCCCTTACCCCCGGTAAAAAAACCCTAGGGATTTGATACCCCCCTCGAGGGGGGTAAGTGTCTCCTAGGGAATTTTTACCGGGGGTAAATGAACCCTAGTGTTTTTATACCCCCCCGGATTTTTGTACGGGGGTAAGTCTACCCTAGAATTCATGTACCCCCCGGTACAAAAACACTAGTGGTGATTTACCCCCCACGCGTTCATGGGGGTAAAGTTGCCCTAGAAATAGTTTACCCCCCGGTATAAGATCACTAGGACTTCCGTACCCCCCCATGTCCAGGGGGGGGTAAACTTGCCCTAGGAATAGTTTACCCCCGGTATAAATTCACTAGAAATTTTTTACCCCCCGTGTCCAGGGGGGTAAAGTTGCCCTAGAAATAGTTTACCCCCCGGTATAAGATCACTAGGAATTCTGTACCCCCCATGTCCAGGGGGGGTAAACTTGCCCTAGAAATAGTTTACCCCCCGGTATGAATTTACTAGAAATTCTTTACCCCCCGTGTCCAGGGGGGGGGGGGGTAAATTTGCTCTAGGAATAGTGTACCCCTCCCCCCATACCAAATTACTACTTTTCACCCCCAACGTGTCCAGGAGGGGTAAACTTGCCCTAGGAAAAAGCCCCCACCCCCACCCCCCGCATGAAATCACTAGAAATTTTTACTCCCTCCCCCTCGTGTCTAGGGGCTAAATTTAATCTAGGAATAGTTAACCTCCTGAATATTTTTTTTTAATGAACTGAAAAGGATGGAGATCTATGAGGGCTTCAAATCAAGCATTGGATAACATAATAAGTTAAGTTCAATACGGAACCACTGTTGAAAATATTTACGTTGATGTACAGTATATTTTGTAATTCACTATGTACAACATATCTCGTACACTGAAAATGGAGGAGTCGCCTTTTTCGATCTTTGGAGAGCGACTTTTCTGTACCAAATTTGGATTCTCCTGGGAGAGTGACATGGATGAACATCACTCTATTAGAGTCACTTTGATGACTCTTTTTGAGTCAAATCATCAAATGTCACTCTTTTGGAGCGATTTAAAAAATTCCAGAAAAGACTCGATTTGAGTCGTTTCAGCGAAAGTCACTTTTACTGAGCGATAAAAAAATACTCCGCTCATTACGGGCGAGAAATGTGACTAGTACATTTCCAGTGTACATGTACGACTTTACACGTTACGACTTTTTTGGCTCACCAATCGATTCTGAGTTGATACGCATAGTTATAAAAAGTTTACAATATGAATCGTAATTGTACAAGACCTCCCATGGAAAATTTTCCCGTACCGGTACAAGGATTTCTCACAGTGACACGTTACTTTTCTGTTTTTATTTCTTCCAAAAAAAAATATTAAAATAATATTTTTTTCTATTGTCAATTGCCTTTAGAATTACATTTCATCTTAATGGGATGCATTATATTACTGATTTTAATGACATACTCAACAAGTGGAGTTCACCGTGTCTCATTAGAGTCCAATTTTAGGGGCTTAAAACCTTAAACATTAAAGCGAAGAGACTAAAACCTTCAGGCCAAACATAACAAATTATGTATGTTATTCTACTCATCATTAGCTTCAAAAAAAGCCATGACCTGGAATTTTTTGAATATGATGTATTTTTGCTAAAGTTACATTTATATAAATTCTTCGGAAGTTTACTTAACAAGTTTCTGAAAAATTTTCCACGATACAATCCTAACATAGCTCATTTGAAACAGCATAAAAAACTGAATCTAAAGACCCCTGTCCAAGCCATGTGAAGTATTTCTTATAGGCTGACAAATACAATTTACATATATCCTCGAGATGTCCAGACAACAAATTTGAGACTCTTATATATCTCCTAAACCATAAAATCCTTTGACATTTGAAACCTTGGGGTGGTCCCCAATGATATTATAACATTCCCAACCCAAAACAAAAACCATCATTTTGGACCTTGTGGCGATTTGACAGAGAATGACCCATATAACAAGTAACGAGAGATCAAGAAAAGAACCAATCTTTAATACCAAAATTAAACATTGAAAAATGACAACCGGAACCGAGACAAAGACTGTCGCCCCATTGGCCCGGCACAAGCGCTCACATTTTCAGTTCTGACTCATCGTAGGTTTTTCGGAGTTTCAAGAACTTAACGCCAGGGGTCCGTAACTTATCAAAACGCACACCACTTGTTAGTTACAAATTTTAACGTTATCGAAAATAAAATTGTAAGTTAAGTTAAATAACGTAACGTATTAGAAGGGGTTATTCCCATAACGTTATAGGTGTCACCAATTACTTTCACGTTAAATGCCATTTTCACTTATTTTGTGACTAATGTCGCACAGAGACGAAAACAGAAATATCGTACAATTCTTTATCTTACATATGTGTGTTATATCTATAACAGGTTACTTTATACCGATAGTGAATACGTTAATTCTATAACTGTTATGTGTCGTACTGCGCGTTATCAGCTATTCGGTATAACGATACCGGTTAACTTAACGTTAAGAGGTGCTTTTGTGATAAGTTACGGACCCCTGCTTAACGCCAATCGATAGAACAGGTCTGTTTACGTAATCGGCTCGCCTACCGCAACCCTGTGAGACGAACAATAAGCGAGATGAAGGCGAAAAACAGTGTGCCGCTGGGCCGCCCATATCCACTTAGCCCCGCGCTGGCTGGCAACCCGACCGCCGCCGTGGCCCAGAGCTGTGGCGATGTTGTGTAAAGTTTGATTGTTCAGCCTCTTTGCGAATCTTGTCCCTGCTACACTCTCAGCCCACCAATGACTTTTTCTTTCGTAGACGACTAAAAATTTTAAACTTCGGAAAATAATAAGTACACTGTAAAAAATACTCGTAAGGGTTACGGGAAAATTTTCCATGATAAAAGACGTAAAATTACAATTTGAAATTGTAAATTTACAAGCACTCGCTATCGACTTGGAGTTGACCGACGAGCAAGAATGGGCAGTCGTAAATTTACGACATATTTTGTAAATCAAAATTACAAAAAATGTCGTAAATTTACGAGGGTATTTTTCACAGTGTAGTTTCTAAGTATTCATAACAAATTCGTAAATGTTTTACGAACTTTTTTCCAAAGTAATTTAATAGTTAATATTCTAAATAAAGAAATAAGAAATTGTGCTAATTACTTAGTAATTTCCTAAGTATATTACTGCTGCACAAAATTTTTAGTGGTTACTTACAAAATGTACGTAAAGGGGCTGAGAGTGTAGAAAGAAATCAAACTTTTTCATTTTAAGACATTTTGCGTCACCACTTTTTACGCCTTTATCAAACTAATAAAGAATTTATGTTAACTGCAATCTTACCACAAGTTGCTTTGTTTTCTGCCCGAACGCCTCAGCCATGATAGGGAGGGTAGGGGGGTAAACATCTACTTTTACAGGGGTGGAGGGCTAGACTATTCCTACCGGATTGTTAAGGAGGGTTAGCAATTCCAAGCGCAAGAAGCCATTTAGTTTATTTTAGTCCGGAGACAAAACACTACAAGTTATCAGAGCTATTTTGCTTGATTTGAAGCCCACATAGATCTCCATCCTTTTCAGTCCATTAAAAAAAAATATTCAGGAGGTTAACTATTCCTAGATTAAATTTAGCCCCTAGACACGAGGGGGAGGGAGTAAAAATTTCTAGTGATTTCATGCGGGGGGTGGGGGTGGGGGCTTTTTCCTAGGGCAAGTTTACCCCTCCTGGACACGTTGGGGGTGAAAAGTAGTAATTTGGTATGGGGGGAGGGGTACACTATTCCTAGAGCAAATTTACCTGGACACGGGGGGTAAAGAATTTCTAGTAAATTCATACCGGGGGGTAAACTATTTCTAGGGCAAGTTTACCCCCCCCTGGACATGGGGGGTACAGAATTCCTAGTGATCTTATACCGGGGGGTAAACTATTTCTAGGGCAACTTTACCCCCCTGGACACGGGGGGTAAAAAATTTCTAGTGAATTTATACCGGGGGTAAACTATTCCTAGGGCAAGTTTACCCCCCCTGGACATGGGGGGGTACGGAAGTCCTAGTGATCTTATACCGGGGGGTAAACTATTTCTAGGGCAACTTTACCCCCATGAACGCGTGGGGGTAAATCACCACTAGTGTTTTTGTACCGGGGGGTACATGAATTCTAGGGTAGACTTACCCCCGTACAAAAATCCGGGGGGGGTATAAAAACACTAGGGTTCATTTACCCCCGGTAAAAATTCCCTAGGAGACACTTACCCCCCTCGAGGGGGGTATCAAATCCCTAGGGTTTTTTTACCGGGGGTAAGGGGTCACTAGTGTACATGTACCCCCGGTACCATGTCCCTAGGGATAACGTACCGGGGGTAAGGGGGTAAGGATACGCGCTGACACCGGGCGTACCGCAAGCTACAGCACGCAAGGGCCTCGTCGGCCACGGCCGCGAGCAGGGCAACAGATCAAACAAAATAAGGAGTCATCAACACAGACCGCCTATGACAGAAAAATTACAGAGAACGAGAGAGAAAGAGAGAGACGCTTGGTGGCGGATGGTCGCCATGGCACGAGCCGACCCGGCCCCGGCGGGGCGGGCGGCTGCAACGGGGCTGGGGCTGCTGGAGTCGTCACATGGTGGACGGTCGGGCGGGGCGGGGCGCCTAGCCCATCATGGCGCTAGCGCACTGTGGTGATATTTCAGACATGCCACCCGCGGGAAAACAAGACATGAGGGTCAAAACCCAAACTTAGAACCCTGCAAGTGGACAACAACAACAAACATCACCACGGTGTCACACACACTCAAACGATTGCTGTCCCTCCGTATTACTCACCAGGGCACGCCAGGCCCGCGCCCGCGTTCTCTCCCCGGGTTCTTCTCAACACGTCAACACTTCACAACACTCAATCACACAACACGCCACTACTCCCACCAGCTCCGCTCTGCTCTCCACTCCAAGCTCGCAGACTGCTCTGCCACTCCCCGCTTCGCTCCGCTCGGCTCGGCCGGCCAGCCAGCCGAGCCCCCCACTCCCCTCGCCCTCCAGTGCACACTAGCGCTGCCTACTGCTGGACGCCAGAGGCGGCCAGCAGACGACTCGCTCGGCGGGAAATAGTGACGCGCTTGAATTTCCAAAGGGAGTCGCGGCCGGGACCGGCCAACTAAGGCAAACCCCGCACCCCGGGAAAACCGCGCGTCACAGCGTCGGAGCAGTCATAACCGCACAGCGGGATGTAGATGTTTAAAGTTTCTGCCTGCAAATAGACAACCAACGTATTCGCCTGCACGACAGAAAACACTACGCGCAACGAGCACATTCGGACGTATCCAAGCGTGAATGCACCGTTCACGATTCACAAAATGTTGACACTTACCTAACACACGTGGTGCAGGCCGCGGCAGATCATGGTTCAGAGCAAGCCGCTCGCCGAGAGCAACGCGGTTCAAAAGAACGAGGCGCCGCCGAGCACGTTCCATCCGATCCATAGCGTTTGTTTAAAAAATAACAGAACGCGAATGGGCAGACTTTAGACGCAGACTAGAGACGCAGACTAGAGAATAGACTGACTCGAAAGTGAAGTTCGACACTACGACCAGACACTGATCTGAAAAACTGAAACACCAGACACTAGACTGGATATATATAACACCAGACACTAGACTGGATATATATAACACCAGAAACTAGACTGGAAAACTGAAAACTAAACTAGAAAAAATTTCAGCAACTACACTGGAAAACTGAAAACTAAACTGGAAACTAATACCACCAGCAACTACACTCTAAAAAAAAAATACAAAGTCCTGTATCATAATTGTTTCATTTTTCTGTAACGTTGTTGCATTATTCAAAAAGGTGTACTATTGATACAGAATACTGTAACACGCTTGGACAGTTACATATTTTAACATCACTGATACAAAACTTTGTATCTGTGACAAAATTCTGTACCATAAATACAGAATTCTGCATCAGGGTCACATTCCTCTGGAACAGGCCATTAGCGTTATAGAATTTTGTATTCGATACAAAATTGTTGAACATATGATAAACAATTCTGTTTCCAGAAGTGTAGATTAAAAAAAGAAGATCATGTGACTAAATTGAGTGAACGTGCTCTGCCAGAATTTCGGACTTCATTTAAAGAATACTCTAGATGGAATCGTGTGAGTATTTTTATTTCCTGACACAGGGTCATTGCACAGTACAAAATTTCGACAACAGCCCTTGTTCATGTAAATTTTAACTAAAACATTTAATGAATATACAGATAAAAAATAGATGAATTAAATGATGAGTTAAATATTTAGGAGATGTGTCACTTTACTGATTTTAGTAAGATATAGACCAAGTGAAGTTGATTGTCACTCTTTACGGTCTTTTCATGGTAGTTCCAAACCTTAAAGTCTAAGGCGAAGGGACTAAATTCTCCAGGGCCAACTTGTCACTTGGTGTGGATGTTCGGCCCATCATTAGCTTTTAAAAAAAAGCATGGTTTGGAATTTTTCTAATATGACGTATTTCTGCTAGAGTTGAAACGATGAAATTACACAACATTTGAACGGGATCTTACTTAATAGAGCCAAGAAAAATTTTTCACGATCCAATCCAACCATGGATCATTTGAATCAGTATAAAAAACTGAATGTAAACCACTATGACTAGAGTTGGTATTGTGTTTCATATGGGATATTAGGTATCATTCATAACTTGAGACGGATTCACTGTAAATCGAGGAGTCAGAAATCTCGCTCTCAGGGGAGCGAGATTGGTGACCCAAATTTTGTCACTCCTGGGGAGTCATATTATTAAATATCACTCCTTTTGAGTCGCTTCTATGACTCAAAACGAGCGATATCTAGTGATCTCGCTCGATTTGAGTGAGGCTTATCACTCCAAATGAGCGATATAGAATTTCCTCACTCCTTTAGGGCAACGTTATATGCCTCGCTCAATTTCAGTCAGAAACATGACTCTCAGATTTACAGTGTTGGTCGAACACCAAACTTTGACCTCCTATAACTCCCAAACCAAAATTAAAAAAAAAAAAATCCTTTGACATATGGGTCCTTGGGGTGGTCCTAAATGAGATTTAACCACTCCCAACTCAATCCGAAAACCATCATTTTGGACCTTGTGGTGATCTGACAGAGAATGACCCTGTATTATTTGCCCCGCAGTTGGCTCTGTTAAATAGAATAATACTTCCCCTTTCTACATAACATGGTCTCTCAGAATAATCCCACTTTGTCTCGGTCTCTCAGAATAATCCCACTTTGTCTCTGTTATTTCTGTCTAGAACGCAGGCGGACAAATATTCTCTAAGTCCAACTGTTTACATTTCTATACATGCTTTCTGCTTGCATCTTGCAGTTCCTTACTCATACCCATACCAACCTAATACTTTCCGCAAAAATGATTCATCTTGTTTTCTCCCTGATATGCGAGATATTATTACAAAAGGAAAGTTATTATCTTTTCAGAAAAAACTTCAAGTTAAAAGATATATCTTTTCCCTTCAAATTATTCTGAATTTCATTAAAATGCAATCTCAAAATACGTTGGTGTGAGTTCGACCGTTTCGATTTCGATTCGCATTTGTCTCATCAGCTCAGCTGTTCGGCGGGTCGGCGGACAAGGCTGTCCGGTGTTCCTAAAACAACAACAATAAATGTGTCCCGGGATCATTTATTCGTTCACTTTGAGTTCGCTGTTCAACTTCGTTTATCAGGTGAGTTCGCAAAAGAGTTCGTAACTCCTGGGAGGCAAGCTGAACAGTAATATATTCACTTGGCCTGGTCGCGTAGGCCTGTTTGCTCAACCCCGTGGCTAGTTTAGCCGGTTAGGCTTAGTTGTGCCATTTCTACTATTGTTTCCCGGTTTCGAGGTCTTCTTTTGCCTTCAACTATGAAAAACAAATGCGCAGATTGCGTAGCGGCCGTAAAGACACTGCTAATCTGTGTACATGATTGCCGTCATTCCACGATGCTGGCTCTAAAGTTGAGGTTAGGTTCTCTCGTCTTCCTCTTTGAGTTTTAGTGTTTAACTTGTTTTAACCAAACTCTGTGAGCCGTGCGCATCGTGCATTTAACATTCCTTTATTCTCACATTTTCTCATCCTTTTGTTTATTTTAATCTTACGATTTTGTTTTCCCTTGAATTGATGGATGTTGTGCCTAAGGTTCACATATTTACAAAGTCATCATGGAATACTGTCTTGTTTTTATCAGACCTAATTTGCTATGTTGTGTTTTGTAGGTTCACTGATTCTCCTGCACAATGTACCTTGTGAAAGAAATTTCTCAAGATCGTAAAAACAAAGTATTTGTCAAAGCAGGCCTGTTGGAAAGTGAGGGATGCAGGAAACTTAAACTGGCAGACTTGGCCAACCCTACTTTTCAGGTGTGTGATTGTTTAATTATTACTCTGCTATTAAAATGTAACCCAACTTTTGAAACAAACTTTTAGTTTCATAACTTGGCCTTGCTTAAACCATGTTTTGCATTGTTTTAACATGATTTCGCTTCTGTGTTCAGGTTTATCAGGAAGACGATGGGACTCTTATTGATGACGATGCTGTGTTTGAGGCAATTTGTGAAGAAGCTAAAACAAATCAACAGAAACTTGGCGTGATGATTTTACCAAGTGGAGTAAACTGGTCAACTGTTAACTCCAATGGAGGTAAGCTGTAAGTTGATATAGCTTTGTTATTACATTATTCCATTTCAAATACATATGACGTCAGAATATGAACTTTTCTGCCTTTATTTCTAGGTTGGACTTCAAGTAGTACTGATTCTGAATCCAGCGCAAGTTCCGAGTCAAGTGAGTTAGCATGTTTGCACTCGTCTCCAAGTCGGCTTAACTCCAATGAGAGAGTAACAGGTGGATTTCCAATCTCAACCATAACCCAATTTTTGGACCCACTTGTGGAAATTTTAGACAAGTCAACCAATCAATTACTGGTCGGTGCTCCTGCATTTTCTTGCTGATTACTGGATTTATGAATGAGGCCCTGTCTGCACTTGTCACCGCTGTTCATGTAAGTTAAAGCAATTAGGAAATGTTGTGTAGGGACAAATGAGTAGCTCACTAACTTTAATTTGTTTTTTCCACAGCCGCTCTCATCAGATGATAATGTGTTGGAGGCAGCTAAAGGGGCAAATAGGTATCCACTAGTAGTTGAGCAAAGGTACTGTTTACTGTGTAAAATGCATTATTTTTGGTGTTTGTCGAATTCCAGAACTTCAACAACTGAATTTTTTACAGATGACTCGCTTTGTGACCCAAATGCTGAGGAGTTTGTTGTAGTTCTGGTTGGGAAAATAGCAGTGCGGGTTACTGATGCCATCGAAGCTGTGCTCGTGCTCCTGTTAAGCTATTACAATTTTAATTTCTGCTATCACCCCAAACTTCAGAGCACCCTTGAATTTTTCCAAAGGTATGTGTGTGGTTTTTTACTCCTTCATAATCTGCCATTATTTGTTGTAAGTGACCAATACTTAAATTTTTACCTGCAGGTTTTTCCTGGAAGTAAACTTACCCCCAGAAAATGGGAACAAGCGGGCAAAACAGAAGAGAATTGTCGGTCACATAGATGCAAAAGTGAAGAGTTTGGCCCAGAAACTAGCTGACTATTCCTCACTCTGGAGCTTGGAATCTCATTAATTTTTATTCACCTTTAACTCATGACACAAGTCAAATAATGTCTGTATATATTTGTTTTTATGCCAGTTTTATATGAACTGATTTACTTATAGTTTATTGTAGCAAGAAATTTAAACTTGATCTCACAAGACAACTTAACAGATACTTCTGTGATTTAAAAGTAATTTATCTGTATTGAGTTTTGAGTTATCTGTTTTACCTGTTTATTCAGTATTTGAGCTTAATTAAATTGTAGAAGCTAACTTATTGTTTCTTTAATCGTTAACCCTGTCCTCAGACTTCATTATTAACGTAAAAATTGTGCCATAATTTTATAACCGTTTGTCAGATTTCTGTCTCTTGCAATACAGAAATGTACATTAATACTGATACACTTTCTGGAATCATTTGTAATATAATTATGTAACCAGGATGCAGATTTCTATAACTTGCATTACAGAAATGAGTTTCTTTATTGGAACAGAATTCTACATCACGATACTAAATACTGTATGCAAGATTACAAATTTCAGTAACTAACATTCCCAAAGCTTGACTCGTGAAGATACAAAATTTTGTATCATAGCTGATATAGAATTCTGTATTTTTTTGTTCTGCAAATTACTGAGTAACAATGTTACAGAATTTTGGATTGATTTTTTTTAGAGTGTAGACTGGAAATACATCGAAAACTCAACAGCGAGAGACCGACAGACTAAAGAATGACAGACCGGAGACTGACAGACTAAGAGAATGAACGGATGGCACTTCGGCAAAGAGGCAAAACTGTTCACAAGATAACTACCCGGAGGTCTTCACTGGTCACTGGAAGCAAACACAATGGTACCGACCGACGAGCGTGCAGCGCGCAGCTAAGCTTGCTGTTGGCTGCGGGGACAGCACGTCCAGGGAAGGGCAGGCCGACGGCCAGAGCCACCGAGCGTATCTCACAGCCAAACGCTAACTCCAAAGAACTTCAGCAGCGAGATCGCGCAGACAGCGCAACCGACGCCTGGAAAATACACTGCACAGGATACGGAATGGACTTCCCCCGCGCCGCGCCGCGCCGGCCCATACGGGAAGGAAGGGGAAAAGGGGGGGTGGGGGTGGCTGTCACGGTGGCGGTGGGGGCTCGAACCGGGCGCTGTCTGCGTGTTGTCGCTGCTGAAGTTCTTTGGAGGGGGGGGGGGGGGGGTTTAGCGTTTGGCTGTGAGATACGCTCGGTGGCCGGCTCTGGCCGCCGGCCAATTCGCCATAGGGTGCTGGGGCTGGGAGGGTTTGTAAAAACGCGTCCCCGCAGCCAACAGCAAGCTTAGCTGCGCGCTGCGCGCTCGTCGGTCGGTACCATTGTATTTGCTTCCAGTGACCAGTGAAGACCTCCGGGTAGTTATCTTGTGATCAGTTTTGCCTCTTTGCCGAAGTGCCATCCGTTCATTCTCTTAGTCTGTCAGTCTCCGGTCTGTCATTCTTTAGTCTGTCGGTCTCTCGTTGTTGAGTTTTCGATCTATTTCCAGTCTAGTTGCTGGTGGTATTAGTTTCCAGTTTAGTTTTCAGTTTTCCAGTGTAGTTGCTGAAATTTTTTCTAGTTTAGTTCAGTTTTCCAGTCTAGTTTCTGGTGTTATATATATCCAGTCTTGTGTCTGGTGTTATATATATCCAGTCTAGTGTCTGGTGTTTCAGTTTTTTAGATCAGTGTCTGGTCGTAGTGTCTAGTTTCACTTTCGAGTCAGTCTAGTTTCAGTTTCCAGTCAATGTCTCCTGCTAGTTACTCTCTAGTTTGCGTCTCTCGTTTGCGTCTCTCCTCTTTCCGTCTTCCTGTCTATCCGTCTCTCCTCGTCCCGTCTGCACTTCACTTGTGGCAATCATGTCGAAGAATAAAGCTAACGCAGATCACACAGGCGCGAAGAAATCACGGGTCAAACTGCAGATCGACGTGCCACGGTTCTTCGCGTTGGTCGCCGAGCGGCCTGCGCTGTACAGGCGCAACATGCCTGAATACAGCAACATTTACGTGCGGCAGCGGCTTTGGCTTGAAATTGCCAATCACTTTCCGGGCACCAATCGTAAGTACCATGTTCGTGAACAGTGTCAGTTCATATCCCATTAGTACGTGCTCCCGCCCCGCCCCGCCCCGTGGCGCTCTTGCTGTGTGTGATGCGCTCGCCTCGTGTTGGGCTATTATTCGCGAGTTCTGTTCAAGGTGTGCTTACCCCGCCCCGTCCCGCCCCGTGGCGCTCTTGCTGTGTGTGATGCGCTCGCCTCGTGTTGGGTCATTATTCGCGTGTTCTGTTCAAGGTGTGCTTCCCCCGCCCCGCCCCGCCCCGTGGCGCTCTTGCTGTGTGTGATGCGCTCGCCTCGTGTTGGGCCACTATTCGCGTGTTCTGTTCAAGGTGTGCTTCCCCCGCCCCGCCCGCACCCTGTGGTGGTGCTTTCGCTTTGTAGGGCTCTCGCCCCGCCCTGTGGTCTGGTGCTCTCGATTTGGGGGTTGCATGTGTCTCGTGTAGGCCCCCGCCCCGCCCCACCCCGCCCCACCCAGCTTTATTCCTGGTGGTGCTACCTGTACTGATTCACGCGTATCTTTCCAGCAACTCAGCTCTCCAAGCGTTGGAAACACACACTGGACTACATGCGCCAGCTGAAGAGGAAGAGGACGGAGAGCTTGCGGAGCGGTCAGGCTGCTCCAGAACCCGCGGACCGCTACAACTACGAGGGCTGCCTCACTTTCCTCGAGGACGACGACGTCGCCGAGGACACGCACGGCAACTGGGGTCCCGGAGGAAGTGATCCGTCCCTGGCGTCCTCACCTGTCAGCCCCAGCGGCAGCACCAGCGGCAGCACCAGCGGCAGCACCAGCGGCAGCACCAGCCGCACCCAAACCATTGACGTAAGAGTTCTATTCTGGAAACAGTTTGCATCAAGAAGTATGTACTTTCTGTACACTCAGGGGAATCGGCTGTCAGATAACTGTTTAACTTTCAATGTTTTGTTCCATTCCAGTCTGCTAGCCAGCGCATCATGGAGGCGTGTAGTGAGGAAGCGCCGGTGCTTTTTGTGGCGCAGGACGGCTCGGGCCGCCTACTGGAGCTCCCACCGATGGGCTTCCAGGTGGTACCTGCCCCCGCTGCAGCAACCCCTGCGGCTCCTCGCCCCGCGGCTCCCCGCCCCGCGGCTCCTCGCCCCGCGGCTCCTACATTAGTAGTGGACTGCAGCAGCGCCATCTGTGATGCAATTGAGAGGAGGGATGCTGCGCTGGGGCTGCGCTCTCCACCCCATGACTCTGTGCCAAGGGTAGGTTCACAAACTTCTCATAACGCACGCGTGGAAATCGCATATGTGTTCTCGCTTCCGATGCAACTGCGAATCACAGGAGACCTAACTAGCATTTGCCTTCCATGCAGCCGCCAACACCACCACCACACCAGCAGGCACCCCTCGCTCAGCATCCGAGCACCAGCAGGGGTGACGGACTGCGGCCTCCGGTCGTCATTCCGCACTTCAGGCCCGACCTCCTCCACGACGGCCGGTTGGACCAGCAGGCTGACGACAGCGCGCAGCGGAGCCGGAGCCCGTCCTGGATGGACAGTGACGAGGAGGTGCGCGACAAGCTATCACCACCTTTTGTGGAGAACTCTCCACTCCACCCGTCTCCCTCCACCACTTCAGCGTAGAAAATGGTAAGTAGGGCAGCTTTTGTGCATGTTCAAATATTGCTTTCGACAAATCTAAGTAATTTTCCTCTTTCACAGACCACGAGCAAGCTGCCCAACGGCAGCCGACTCCGCCGCCGCGATCCCCTTCCCCTGGGGCTCTGCGCGGTCGGCAAATGCTGCGCGGTCGAGCCCGTGCTGGCCGCCTTGGCCGCCTTGGCCGAGGGCGTGGAGCGGGGCACCTGAATGCGGTCCCCGTCGAGGCCGAGGCCAACGTGCGGCAAAACTACATTGCTATGATGCTGCAGGAAGGGCGAGATGAACTCGCAGAGCAGGAGGTGGACAACCCACCGGTACGTAACGACGTAACGTATGTCACGCTGTGGATTGATTTCATGAGTGACCATTAAGTAACGCTGTTCACTTGGGCTCGCAGGAGGTACCGCAACCAGAAGCGCCACGAGGCAGGCAGCGCAACGCTTGCGGTGGACGGCAGGAGCTGGCGGGGCGCGCCGACCTCAACCAGCGGCTCAACGCGCTGGACAACGTTCTGGACGCAGCACACCGCGACCTGGACGCCCTGGAGCCCCAGGACGAGTACGCGGCGTTTGGGACGGCCGTGGGGTGGATGCTGCGGACCATGGCCCCCCGAGACGCCGCAAGGGCAATGGCAGAGGCACTGGCAGCCATTAATAGAGTGCGGTTTGGCCTCCAATAAATTATTAATCCTGTAGTATAACTGCGTCTTCAATAATTTGCCCGAGCGACACCCCTCGACCCCACCCGCACTGTTCTGTATACACGAGACAAGGGAGAGACCTGGAGAGACCCCACAAGTTCACACACTTCGGCATCCTTTCATTATACGCTAACAGAACCACTAGCACTGCCAGCCGGAGGGGCCTAACGGCGTGGTGTGGACGGTCGGATGACGCGCACACCGCGAGCCCAGTGGCGGTTTTAGAGGGGGGGGGCAGGGGGTAATGTCTCCCTCCATCGGCCCTAGATAAGATAGCCGCCTGGAAAGTAGGCAAATTGCACGACAAAACTCCTGTATGTAGGCAACATGAAGTGCTTCCCCTTTTCAGACAGACTTAAAACCGCCACTGCGCGAGCCCGGGGGGCGTAACGACGTGGTGTGGACGGTCGGGTGACGCGCACACAGCGGGCCCGAGGGGCGTAACGACGTGGTGTGGACGGTCGGGTGACGCGCACACCGCAAGCCCCAGGAGTACCAGTGTAAGGGGTGGTGTTTGCGGTCGACGACGACCATCCAGGGATCAAGATTGGCTCGCCAGTGCTTTTGTATCACTTACTGATAACCAGCCTTCGGGAGTTACATTGCGGGCCATTTCACTGACATACTGTAATGGCATTCGCATTTCCTAAGGCTTCTGCGTACTTAAAAGGATTGATACGTTTGAAAGAAAGTCTCGTGATTTTCAAATTTTCTGCGACTGCGCGCCAAACGCCTGCCGCGTAGGAAATGGAGGGGACGCGCAGAGCGCCACTAGCGGAGATTGTCGAAACATAGCTCCGGTCCGGTCACATTTGGTCTCTATTTTCCGCTCCCAGCGAGTTCTTTCCGCGAGCGGAAAAAACTCGCTGCCACTTCTCTCATCGTGAATCCACCTTAACAACAAAATTTGTCAGGAACCGCGCCCCAAAACATTAACTGTCAAACAACAAAATTTGCTGTTGTGGAACAACTTTACTGTCGAATGACAACAGGGTTGTTAGAGAACAATAACAGCTGTTTCAAACCAACAAAGTTGTCAGGACCCGACGACTGTGCAAACTGTTAATCGACAGCATTTGTTGTAGTGGAACAACTTCCCTGTCAAATGACAACGTACCTGTCGTTCAAAAACAATAAAAACTGTTTGAGAACAGCAAATTTGTTGGGACCTTACGTGAAAGTTAGATGTCAATCGACAACATTTGTTGTCTTTAGAGATGTATTTTTACCGTAAAATTAAAAGCTAGCGGTAAAGTACACGGTAAAAACGCTTCCTTGGAGTCCAAGGAGGTTTTTCATTTTCAAGGACAAGAACACCGTTTCAAGCACAGATCGTTGGAAAAAGGCAAAAAATGACTGTTTTCAAGGACCGTCCTTGAAAACCGAAACCACCACACGACGACAGGAGTCCCGTCAAGCCAAGAGGTCCCTCAATGAGACCTCAGGCCGCGCCAGACGCACACCGACGGCACAGGGAGGGCCACGAGGTCCCCGATCAGTGAAAAAGGTCCCAGGGGGGTACTTAAGGTCCCCGATCAGTAAACAAGGTCCCAGGCGGGTACTTAAAGTCCCCAACGATGCGGACGGGACCACGAGGTCTCTGATCAGTGAACGAGGTCCCCAGCGAGGACTTAAGGTCCCCGACGACGCGGACGGGACCACGAGGCCCCCGATCAGTGAACGAGGTCCCCAGCGGGGACTTAAGGTCCCCGACGACGCAGACGGGACCACGAGGTCCCCGATCAGTAAAAAAGGTCCCCGGCGGGTACCTACGGTCCCAAACGCTGCGGACGGGACCACGAGGTCTCTGATCAGTGAACAAGGTCCCCAGCGGGGACTTAAGGTCCCCGACGACGCAGACCGGACCACGAGGTCCCCGATCAGTAAAAAAGGTCCCCGGCGGGTACTTAAGGTCCCCAACGCTGCGGACGGTACCACGAGGTCTCTGATCAGTGACCGAGGCCCCCAGCGGGGACTTAAGGTCCCTGACGACGCGGACGGGACCAAGAGGCCCCCGATCAGTGAACGAGGTCCCCGGCGGGTACTTGAGGTCCCCGACAAAGCGGACGAGACCAAGAGGTCCCCAATCAGTGAAAAAGGACCCAGGCGTGTACTTAAGGTCCCCGACGATGCGGACGGGACCACGAGGTCTCTGATCAGTGAACGAGGTCCCCAGCGGGTACTTAAGGTCCCCAACGACGCGGACGGGACCACGAGGTCCCCGATCAGTAAATGAGGTCCCCGGCGGGTACTCAAGGTCCCCGACGATGCGGACGGGACCACGAGGTCTCTGATCAGTGAACGAGGTCCCCAGCGGCGACTTAAGGTCCCTGACGACGCGGACGGGACCACGAGGCCCCCGATCAGTGAACGAGGTCCCCGGCGGGTACTTAAGAGGAAGCTCCAGTCCCCCGCTCGGAGCCTCGCCAGGCGCTCTCCCGGGCGCCCGCCGCGCGATGCAAGAGAAAACATATCACGTGATTTCTCGAAAATGCGTATCCCGATTAATTTGTAACTTGGCGTGTGGACAGTCGAAGGGTCCTTCTCGGCGTCGGTCTCGTTAAAACCGCTCCGAAAATTCGTAATTGCCTCCTGGGGTCATTTAGAGTTATGCAAATGTAGTCCACAACAGTTTCTTAACCAAGGAAGATATCGGGAAAAGCCGACGCACAACTGTAGTTCCACCCTTTCTAAACAACGTATTAAAATATGAAGCTTATATGTCAAAGGGTACGGTCTAAACCAGTTAAATGGTGAACATCTACACGGGCTTCTGCGAGCAAGTGGCCTGGCCGGGGCAGGCGAGGCCTGGTGACTTACTCAAACCCCCGAAGGATCCCCCTTCCCTCCCCGCCCCACGCCAGTCCGCCGTACTCTGCATTTTTCTCCGGCCGGGCTGTCGCTGGTCACCGCACAGCTCAGATGAGCCACGGCAGAGCCTCCGCGCCGAGGCGTCCGTGACGTCAGCTGTGGTTTAGGTACACAATTTTGATTTCAAAATTGACTTTCAGCTTCCAAAAACATATCACTGTTATCGGGAAAATGCGGGCTGATTGGTGGTGTTCATAAAAATCGTCCTAGACAAATCCGTCTAGGACTCATTGGCCTGGACTGAGGGGTGTCCGCTTACAGCGATAGTGGCTGCCGCGCCCGGGCAGTACCGAGGCAAGCATTCCTCAGCGCCTATGGTCCCCCTCCGAGCGCTGACCGACGGAGGAGTCTTATCGCTGTAAGCGGACACCCCTCAGTCCAGGCCAATGAGTCCTAGAAGGATTTGTCTAGGACGATTTTTATGAACACCACCAATCAGCCCGCATTTTCCCGATACCAGTGATATGTTGTTGGAAGCTGAAAGTCAATTTTGAAATCAAAATTGTGTACCTGAACCACAGCTGACGTCACGGACGCCTCGGCGCGGAGGCTCTGCCGTGGCTCATCTGAGCTGTGCGGTGACCAGCGACAGCCAGGCCGGAGAAAAATGCAGAGCAAGGCGGACTGGCGTGGGGTGGGGAGGGAAGGGGGATCCTTCGGGGGTTTGAGTAAGTCACCAGGCCTCGCCTGCCCCGGCCAGGCCACTTGCTCGCAGAAGCCCGTGTAGATGTTCACCATTTAACTGGTTTAGACCGTACCCTTTGACATATAAGCTTCATATTTTAATACGTTGTTTAGAAAGGGTGGAACTACAGTTGTGCGTCGGCTTTTCCCGATATCTTCCTTGGTTAAGGAACTGTTGTGGACTACATTTGCATAACTCTAAATGACCCCAGGAGGCAATTACGAATTTTCGGAGCGGTTTTAACGAGACCGACGCCGAGAAGGACCCTTCGACTGTCCACACGCCAAGTTACAAATTAATCGGGATACGCATTTTCGAGAAATCACGTGATATGTTTTCTCTTGCATCGCGCGGCGGGCGCCTGGGAGAGCGCCTGGCGAGGCTCCGAGCGGGGGACTGGAGCTCCCTCTTAAGAGGGCGGGATACCTTTTCAAAACGAGCCGTCTGGAGCCTCTCCGCAGCGGCAAAACGCCGTTGCCGCATTCACTTCAACTCGTCGCCACGGCCAAACGGTTCGAGATTTCGATACCACACTTGGTATGTGAGTTCAGAAAAGTCAGATCTGTGTACCGATATGTTTCAATATTTTTTTGGAATTTTGGTTTAGGCCCTATAGTACCCAACCTACCTGGACTTTCGTCCACAAGAACTTTGTTATCAGGAACAAACTTGGACGTATTATCTTTCAAAGTGCTAGTCACGACCTTCATCTACCCGTAGATATTCATCTTATACCCGTGAGTCCAAATTTGCGGACGCTGGGTGGGAAACCGTGAACCTCTGCAACGCAGTTTTGGGGTCTTCCCGACCGACAAAAATAGGGAGTCGGGGACGGGCTATACTGCCTTCCCCACCACTGCATGACGCCTACCCTGTCCCTGTCGAGTCGACCCCAGCCGGGGCCTGGTCTGTGCCGTGTGTCGCCTTGCCTTTTGTTCCGGAGTCCGGGGCTCGCTCGCACCAGCTTCCCTCCGCATCCCCACACACACCCCGCCCCACCACCCCCCTGCCACCCGCCCCCAGACTCCTATCCCGGCCCGGGTCGAGCGGGGCACGGGGCCGCCCGGTCACCGCCCCGATGCACCAGACAGGGAGAATTTTGATCTGCTTTTCTGAGAGGTTTCACCCAGCTGTCCGCCTAGAATAATTTTAATGATTCTATTTTGCGAAATGTTACATACGTGGCAGGTCAGAATAAAAATTAAAACTGAAGTGAAAATTGCCGGAAGGTTTTTAATGACACCTTCTTCCATCGCTAATAGCTGATCATCCCCAAATCCGTTTTTAATTTTACTATAAATAGTAACCTTGCATTTGCGGCTGAAATTTTTTTGTGCTGCTTGCGCGGCCTTCATCCCCCTCCCCCTCCCCTCCTGGTCCCGCCCGGCCCCGCCCGGCCCCGCCCGGCCCCGCCCGGCCCCGCCCGGCCCCGCCCGGCCCCTGCTGACACAGACAGCAACAGAAAGTGAAGGCGGGGAGAGTCACTTTGAGAAATCATTGTACGGCCACCAAAAAACATTTAAAACCATAACAACAGCAAAATTTAAAAATCACAATAAAACCAAGAAGAGAAATCCACAAAAATCCGAAAATCGAGAAGATGAACAAAAACTGAAATAAAATTTAAATAACTCCTAGATAGGGGTAAAAGATCAAAATCGATCCGAAAGTAATAAAAATTTTCATTGTAAAAAGAAATTAGACACATTTTGTGTGATCCCCCCTGCTTGGAGGAGGGGTGAGCCGAAGGGTCGTCAACTCCGCTTGACCGCGTGTACGCACTGTTAAAAATTTATTGTGATTTCCCAGCACTTCCTCGATACGGAACGATTGTGAAATCCCAACACTTCTCTGTAATCAGAAAGGGACACTTTTGCTGCCTCAAAGTGAAACATTTTGTCTGACAGTCCACCATATTTTTGAAGCCAGTCTATTTTAAATACAGAGGACAGTTGTAATTTCCCGAGGAGTTGTGATTAAAATACAGAGGCCAGTTGTAATTTCCCGAAGAGTTCTGGTTTAAATACAGAGGACAGTTGCAATTTCCCGAAGAGTTTATGTTTAAATACAGAGGCCACTTGTAATGTCCCGAAGAGTTCTTGTTTAAATACAGAGGACTGTTGTAATTTAACGAAGAGTTCTGGCAACTTTTTTCACAACACAGGTGCTGTGAATTTTCCGTCATTTTTTTAACAGTGCGGTGGAATATGGAATATTACAGGTATTATTGGTGAGCACAGCACAGGAACGGAAGAATGGACCCTAAGCAATTATCATTTACGCCTCTCCTCGTCGATAACTCCAGTCTGTTCAATCGGAAAGAAAGTTCCCCCGACCGGACCCTTTTCCGGCTCTTTACTCATATTTACGGTGGCCAATAAACGGATGCAGACGCTCAGTGCCCAGTGTAAACAAGACCCTGCCGTCCTAGCCATTTGGTTCCTGTTGAGGAAGGAGAGAAAGAAGAGAGAGAGATAGAGAGAGTGAGAGAGAGAGAGAGAGAGAGAGAGAGAGAGAGAGAGAGAGAGAGTGAGACTGAGAGAGAGAGAGAGAGAGAGAGAGTGAGACTGAGAGAGAGAGAGAGAGAGAGAGAGAGAGAGAGAGAGAGAGAGAGAGAGAGAGAGAGAGAGAGAGAGAGAGAGAGAGAGAGATGTCTCAGCCGGGCCCTGTCGTCTGCTTCAGAAGAACGCCCTCCTGCCTCCGTCTTTGTTGCACTTGTGGGGCCCTGCCCTCCCCGATGTAGCGCATCGCCATGGGTGAGACAAGGACGGAGGCACGAGAGCAATCTCCGAAATCAGTCGCCTGGCCGGGGACCAGGAGAGCCCAGAGCGGGCCAGAGACGGCTCGAGCCTCCTCGCCGCCCAGCTCTGCCGGCCGACCCGACCCCCCGGAGCCCCGCCCTGAATGGGGATGAGACAAAGACCGTGTCGCCACATGTTAGGGGGCAGTGACGAGGCGGGGGAGGTGGAGGGGCTAGTAAAGTACGTCAACGTAAGCGATACACCGTCCTTCTCCGCTTGCGTTCAGAGTCCCCCAAAAGTGCGTTGCAGAGGTTCACGGTTTCCCACCCAGCGTCCGCAAATTTGGACTCACGAGAATAAGATGTACATCGACGGGTAGATAAAGGTCGTGACTAACACTTTAAAAGATAATATGTCCAAGTTTTTTCCTGGTAACAAAGTTCTTGTGGACGAAAGTCGGGGTAGGTCGGGTACTCTTAGGGCCTAAACCAAAATTCCAAAAAATTATTGAAACATATCGGTACACAGATCTGACTTTTCTGAACTCACATACCAAGTTTGGTATCGAAATCTCGAACCGTTTGGCCGTGGCGACGAGTTGAAGTGAATGCGGCAACGGCGTTTTGCCGCTGCGGAGAGGCTCCAGACGGCTCGTTTTGAAAAGGTATCCCGCCCTCTTAAGGTCTCTGACGATGCGGACGGGACCACGAGGTCCCCGATTAGTGAACGAGGTCCCCGGAGGGTACTTAAGGTCACCAACGACGCGGACGGGACCACGAGGTCCCCGATCAGTAAATTATGTCCCCGGAGGGTACTTAAGGTCCCCGACGACGCGGATGGGACCAGGAGGTCCCCGATCAGTAAATGAGGTCCCCGGCAGGTACTTAAGGTCCCTGACGACGCGGACGGGACCAAGAGGTCACTGATCAGTAAACGAGGTCCCCAGCGGGGACTTAAGGTCCCCGACTACGAGGACGGGACCACGAGGTTCCCGATCATTGAACGAGGTCCCAGGCGGGTACCTTACGTCCTCGACGACTCGGACGACATTACGAGGTTCCCGATCAGTGAGCGAGGTCCCAGGCGGGTACTTAAGGTCCCCAACTATGCTGACGGGACAACGCGGTCCCTGATCAGTGAACGAGGTCCCCGGCGGGTACCTTAGGTCCCCGACGACTCGGACGGCACCACGAGGTTCCCGATCAGTGAGCGAGGTCCCAGGCGGGTACTTAAAGTCCCCAACGATGCGGACGGGACCACGAGGTCTCCGATCAGTAAATGAGGTCCCCGGCGGGTACTCAAGGGCCCCGACGATGCGGACGGGAACACGAGGTCTCTGATCAGTGAACGAGGTCCCCAGCGGCGACTTAAGGTCCCTGACGACGCGGACGGGACCACTAGGCCCCCAATCAGTGAAAGAGGTCCCCGGCGGGTACTTAAGGTCTCCGACGATGTGGACGGGACCACGAGGTCCCCGATCAGTGAACGAGGTCCCCGGCGGGTACTTAAGGTCCCCAACGACGCGGACGGGACCAGGAGGTCCCCGATCAGTAAATGATGTCCCCGGCGGCTACTTAAGGTCCCCGACGACGCTTACGGGGCCGGGAGGTCCCCGATCAGTAAATGAGGTCCCCGGCGGGTACTTAAGGTCCCCGACGACGCGGACGGGACCAAGAGGTCACTGATCAGTAAACGAGGTCCCCAGCGGGGACTTAAGGTCCCTGACGACGAGGACGGGACCATGAGGCCCGCGATAAGTGAACGAGGTCCCAGGCAAGGTCCCTGTCAACGCGGACGAGACCAAGAGGTCCTCTATCAGTGAACAAGGTCCCAGGCGGGTACCTAAGGTCCCCAACGATGCTGACGGGACTTAGAGGTCTCTGATCAGTGAACGAGGTCCCCGGCGGGTACTTAAGGTCCCCGACGACTCGGACGGCACCACGAGGTTTCCGATCAGTGAGCGAGGTCCCAGGCGGGTACGTAAGGTCCTCAACGATGCGGACGGGACCACGCGATCTCTGATCAGTGAACGAGGTCCCCGGTGGGTACCTTAGGTCCCCGACGACGCGGACGGTATCACGAGGCCCCTAGCATCTACTTTAGGTACCTGACGACGCGGACGGGACCACGAGGCCCCCTATCAGTAAACGAGGTCCCAGGCGGGTACTTAAGGTCCCCAACGATGCGGACGAGACTACGCGATCTCTGATCAGTGAACGAGGTCCCCGGTAGGTACCTTAGGTCCCCGACGACGCGGACGGGACCACGAGGTCTCTGATCAGTGAACGAGGTCCCCAGCGGCGACTTAAGGTCCCTGACGACGCGGACGGGACCACGAGGCCCCCAATCAGTGAACCAGGTCCCTGGCGGGTACTTAAGGTCACCGACGATGCGGACGGGACCACGAGGTCCCCGATCAGTGAACGAGGTCCCCGGCGGTTACTTAAGGTCCCCAACGACGCGGACGGAACCGCGCGGTCTCTGATCAGTGAACGAGGTCCCCGGCGGGTACCTTAGGTCCCCGACGACTCGGACGGCACCACGTGGTTCCCGATCAGTGAACGAGGTCCCAGGCGGTCACTTCAGGTCCCCAACGATGCGGACGGGACCGCGCGGTCTCTGATCAGTGAACTAGGTCCCCGGCGGGTACTTAAGGTCCCCGACTGACTCGGACGGCACCACGAGGTTCCCGATCAGTGAGCGAGGTCGCAGGCGGGTACTTCAGGTTCCCAACGATGCGGACGGGACCACGCGGTCTCTGATCAGAGACCTGTATTCCCGTCCGCATCGTCAGAGACCTTAAGTACCCGCCTGGCCCTTTTTTGACTGAGAGGGGACCTCTTGGTCTCGTCCGCGTTGTCGGGGGCCTAGTGCACTGATCGGGGGCCTCTTGGTCCCGTCCGCGTTGTCAGGGACCTCAAGTTCCCGCAGGGAACCTCGTTTACTGATCAGAGACCTTGTGGTACCGGCCGCATCGTTGGGGACCTTAAGTACCCGCCAGGGACCTTTTTTACTGATCGGGGACCTCGTCGTGCCGTCTGCGTCATCGGAATCCCTAAATACCCGCCAGGGACGTCGTTCACTGATCAGAGACCTCTTGGTACCGTCCGCATTGCCATTGACAATGAGTACCCGCCTGGGACCTTGTTCGGCGATCGGGGACCTCTTGGTGCCGTCTGCGTCGTTGGGGACCTTAGGTACCCGCCTGGGACTTTGTTCACTGATATGGGACCTCTTGGTCTCGTCCGCGTTGACGGGGACCTTAAGTACCACCCGGGGACCTCGTTCACTGATCGGGGGCCTCCTGGTCCCGTCCGCGTCGTTGGGGACCTTAAGTACCCGCCGGGCAACTCGTTCACTAAATAGAGACCGCGTTGACCCGTCCGCATCATTGGGGACCTTAAGTACCCGCCTGGGACCTCGTTCACTCATAGGGGACCTCGTATTCCCGTCCGCGTCGTTAGGTACTTTAAGTAGATTCTGGAGGCTTCGTGATACCGTCCGTGTCGTCTGGGACCTAAGGTACCCGCCGGGGACCTCGTTTATTGATCAGAGACCGCGTGGTCACGTTCGCATCGTTGGGGACCTTAAGTATCCGCCTGGGACCTCGTTCACTGATAGGGGACCTCGTGGTCCCGTCCGCGTCGTCAGGTACCTTAAGTAGATGCTGGAGGCCTCGTGATACCGTCCGCGTCGTCGGGGACCTAAGGTACCCGCCGGGGACCTCTTTTACTGATCAGAGACCTCTTGGTCCCGTCAGCATCGTTGGAGACCTTAGGTACCCGCCTGGGACCTTGTTCACTGATAGGGAACCTCTTAGTATCGTCCGCGTTGTCAGGGACCTTAAGTACCCGCCTGGGACCTCGCTCACTGATCAGGGACCTCGTGGTGACGTCCGCATCGTCAGAGACCTTAAGCACCCGCCGGGGACCTTATTCACTGATCAGAGACCTCTTCGTACCGTCCGCGTCGCCAGAGACGTTAAGTACCCGCCTGGGACCTTGTTCGGTGATCGGGTACCTCGTGGTGCCGTCCGCGTCGTCGGGGACCTTATGTACCCGCCTAGGACCTCGCTAACTGATCGGGGACCTCGTGGTGCCGTCTGCATCGTTGGGGACCTTAGGTACCCGCCTGGAACCTTTTCACTGATAGGGGACCTCTCGGTCTCGTCAGCGTTGTCAGGGACCTCGTACCCGCCTGGGACCTCGCTTACTGCTCAGGGACCTTGTGGTGCCGTCCGCGTCATCGGAATCCCTAAATACCCGCCATAGACGTCGTTCACTGATCAGAGACCTCTTGGTACCGTCCGCATTGCCAGAGACGAAAAGTACCCGCCTGGGACCTAGTTCGGCGATTGGGGACCTCTTGGTGCCGTCTGCATCGTTGGGGACCTTAGGTACCCACCTGGGACTTTGTTCACTGATATGGGACCTCTTGGTCTCGTCCGCGTTGTCGGGGACCTTAAGTACCCGCCGGGGACCCCGTTCACTGATCGGGGGCCTCGTGGTCCCGTCCGCGTCCTCAGGGACCTTAAGTAACCGCCGGGGACCTTTTTTACTGATCGGGGACCTCGTGGTCCCGTCTGCGTCGTCCGGGACCTTAAGTACCCGCCGGGGACCTTTTTTACTGATCGGGGACCTCGTGGTCCCGTCTGCGTCGTCAGGGAACTTAAGTTCCCGCTGGGGACCTCGTTTACTGATTAGAGACCTCGTGGTCCCGTCCGCATCGCTGAGGACCTTAAGTACCCGCCCGGGACCTTTTTTACTGATCGGGGACCTCGTCGTCCCTTCTGCGTCATCGGGGACCTTAAGTCCCCGCTGGGGACCTCGTTCACTGATCGGGGGCCTCTTGGTCCCGTCCGCGTCGTCAGGGACCTTAAGTTCCCGCTGGGTACCTCGTTCACTGATCAGAGACCTCGTGGTCCCGTCCGCATCGTTGGGGACCTTAAGTCCCCGCTGGTGACCTCGTTCACTAATCGGGGGCCTCTTGGTCCCGTCCGCGTCGTTGGGGACCTTAAGTTCCCGCTGGGGACCTCGTTCAGTGATCAGAGACCTCGTGGTCCCGTCCGCATCGCTGGGGACCTTAAGTACCCGCCCGGGACCTTTTTTACTGATCGGGGACCTGGTGGTCTCGTCTGCGTCGTCGGGGACCATAAGTCCCCGCTGGGTACCTCGTTCACTGATCAGAGACCTCGTGGTCCCGTCCGCATCGTTGGGGACCTTAAGTCCCCGCTGGTAACCTCGTTCACTGATCGGGGGCCTCTTGGTCCCGTCCGCGTCGTTGGGGACCTTAAGTACCCGCTGGGGACCTCGTTCAGTGATCAGAGACCTCCTGGTCCCGTCCGCATCGCTGGGGACCTTAAGTACCCGCCCGGGACCTTTTTTACTGATTGGGGACCTGGTGGTCTCGTCTGCGTCGTCGGGGATCTTAAGTCCTCGCTGGGGACCTTGTTCACTGATCAGAGACCTCTTGGTCCCGTCCGCGTCGTCGGGGACCTTAAGTACCCGCCGGGGACCTCGTTAATTGATCGGGGACCTCGTGGTCCCGTCCGCGTCGTTAGGGGACCTTAAGTACCCGCTCGGGACCTCGTTCAGTGATCAGAGACCTCGTGGTCCCGTCCGCATCGCTGGGGACCTTAAGTACCCGCCCGGGACCTTTTTTACTGATCGGGGACCTGGTGGTCTCGTCTGCGTCGTCGGGGACCATAAGTCCCCGCTGGGGACCTTGTACACTGATCAGAGACCTCTTGGTCCCGTCCGCGTCGTCGGGGACCTTATGTTCCGGCCGGGGACCTCGTTAATTGATCGGGGACCTCGTGGTCCCGTCCGCGTCGTTGGGGACCTTAAGTACCCGCCGGGGACCTCGTTCACTGATCAGAGACCTCGTGGTCCCGTTCGCATCGTCGGAGACCTTAAGTACCCGCCGGGGACCTCATTTACTGGTCGGGGACCTCGTGGTCTCGTCCGCGTTGTTGGGGACCTTACGTACTCGCCGGGGACCTTTTTTACTGAACGGGGACCTCGTAGTCCCGTCTGCGTCGTCGGGGACCTTAAGTTCCCGCTGTGGACCTCGTTCACTGATCAGAGACCTCTTGGTCCCGTCCGCGTCGTCGGGGACCTTAAGTCCCCGCCGGGGACCTCGTTTACTGATCGGGGACCTCCTGGTCCCGTCCGAGTGGTCGGGGACCTTTAGTCCCCGCTGGGGACTTCGTTCACTGATCAGAGACCTCGTGGTCCCGTCAGCATCGTTTGGGACTCTAAGTACCCGCCTGGGACCTTGTTTACTGATCGGGGACCTTAAGTACCCCCCTGGGACCTTTTCACTGATCGGGGACCTCGTGGCCCTCCCTGTGCCGTCGGTTTGCGTCTGGCGCGGCTTGAGGCCTCATTCAGGGACCTCTCGGCCTGACGCGACTTCTGTCGTCGTGTGCCGGCTTCGGTTTTCAAGGACGGTCCTTGAAAACAGTCATTTTTAGCATTTTTCCAAGGACGCGTCCTTGAAATTGTGTGATCGTCCTTGAAATTGTGTTTTGGTCCTTGAAAATGTGCATTTTTTCCTTGGACTCCAAGGAAGCGTTTTTACCGTGTACGGTAAAATACGGTAATTTTGAGTAAAATTGGTAAAATTCAATTTTGGTTGGTTTTGATAAAATGTTGTGTTCCTAAGAAAATATGGCGTTTTACACTGATTTTAACGTACCTTAAAATACTTATGAACTGAAAATAATAACTTTAATCGTTATTTGAACAGACAAATTAAATGCTTTAGGACAAAACAAGGTACAAAGTCACTTATTCTAGATAGGAGGGCAACAGGGTGAAAGAGCATATCAAAATTCAAACTATTTCCGAAGACGCTTTGGTCGTCCACCAGTTAGAGTTGCTTCCGCAGATGCAGCAGCAGACGGCGTTCTGCGTTTTGCCTGCACGGCTAAAACGAGTCCTGGGTTTCCCAGGGGAATTTGCACATTCCCAGGAGGTATCATCTTTCCCAGGGGATGTCCTGGGTTTACAGGAAAAAATCCTGTGAAAAGCTGCTTTTTTTCCAGGATATCCACTGGGATTCCAACTCTCCTGGGAATCCCAGGACTCGTTTCTACCGTGTGTGCAGCAGGAGTAGGCCGTGTGGCAAGTGCTGGTCGAGTCCGAGTCGGTTCTGGTTCTTGAGCAAGGCATTCTGGCTCCGACTCTCAGCCGGAATCAGATTCGGGCTCCCAATCCGTCGATTCTTCCTCAGACTAGGAAATAGAAAGACCAGTGGGAGCCTACCTCCCGAAATTCAAAGAAACGCATCCGCTTACAGCGCAGATGATGAAATGAGTTGTGATGAGTCAATAAATCGAATTTTACCAAAATTACCAATTTTACCGGGGCCGGGTAAATTACCGTATTTTACCGGTATAATACCGTTACTTACCGGTAACTTTACTGGCGTGTACATCCCTAGCTGTCTTAGAACAACTTTCTTGTCGAACGATTTGCTAAGGACTGGTGTTGTTTGTCAAACATAATTTTGTTCGAAAACAATCGTATATAGGTAAAAAAATTAGCAACCCAAAAACTGTTAACCGACAACCGCATATTATTGTTTTTACTCAGATATGAAGTCTGTTCTGAAACAACCACCTCGTCTAATAACAACACCGTTATCACACGGAATTTCATCATATGACAGCGATTTTTAACAGTGTAGAGCGTATTTTATCTCATAAATCATGGAGAAGTATGAAGGAAAGTCGAAAACACAGAAATTCCATTCTGAAATAGTAAAGTAGTTGAAATATGGTGGACCAGTCCACGGTGGTAAAAATAACGTACATTCAACGATTTTTCAACGGGATGTTGCAAATTCAGCTGCCCAGCAGTTGTTTCACTAGTTGTAATGTTCAGGCATGCTTGGGTGCACCACAGTTTCTTGCAAACATAAAGTTATGATGATATTTAATAATCGGGGAACCAGTTGAATTTTGGTGGATTCATCCACGTCCACGATAGATCCACGCATCCACGTGGAATCCACGTTGAAACCACGTCACGCTTCTCTTTCTCTCAGAACACGCTTGCTCTGAATCCCCTCAGCCGGGGACTTCAAAGGTTTGTTTCATTATTGCAATCTTCGGAATTTTTTGCTTCCTAACAGCTAACAATTATTGATTCTTTTCAGCAGTCAGAAGAATTCTCTTATCTGTGCGACCCAGTCACTCTTCATATAAGACATCAAATTTTATTCATGGGAACTATAAGTTCTGGCTACATGACTTCTTTTATTGCAGACCTTTCTTCGTCTTCAAACAGGGCTCTGATTCATGCATAGAAATCAAACTTATTTGTAGGAAGCGGAACATCTTATTATTTCAATGGATCTTGAGTTTCACAATACTTTGGGAAAACTACGTCATCTTTTATGAAAATGGAATTTGTTGAAATCATTTAACAAAAATCTTAGATCTCATGTTCCTCTGAGAATGGTTGAGGACATGATCATTGAATTAAGAGTTCTTGTCAATGCAAAAGACAAAAATGTTTTCTTCAGGTTGCAGTCCGGATTTATTGCCAAGTATGGAAACTCACCCCAGTGTAAGACTTTCATTGAATATTACTGCAAACATTATGAAAATCGTGCTGAAAAGTGGGCAACGGCTTTTCGCAACTTTCCTCATCTAAATAGCAACACCACAGGTCACATTGAGTCCTTTCACCACAGGTTGAAGAAAGTGTACTTGAAGAGGAAGGTCAATCGCCGACTTGATGATCTTGTCAATATTTTAATGGACCTTGAATGGGACGATCATGTTTCAAGAACTAAAGAAGCTACCCTAGGATCAGTAATTCAGCCTCAGGAAATTTTGATGAGGCATAAGAGAGGTATGGCACTGCCAGATGCTGATCTGGAAAAAATTGATGAGAACACATGGGACATCAAATCCTCTTCTTGCAAAGAAAACTATTATATTGTACAGTACACCAAGAAATGCCTCACAGAACATTGCTTTTTTTAATGTGCACAAATAGTATGTGGATCATTATGTGCACATATGTTCTCATGTTCATGTAAAGACAAAAACCCACTATATAAACATGTTCAGAAACTGCATGCTTTTTTGACTCGTGACATAGTTAAGCAAGTGCGTAACAGTGAAAATTGTACTGATGTTACTGTTAGTGATGGTACCATTGATTTGCCTTTAGAAGAGGAGGAAAAGTCTCATAGTACATCCAATGATACAGAAACTAGGAAAACCTTGTCAAAAATTATTAATGAGTTGAAGGGAAACATCTAACTACTATCTGGTTTCTCCACACCTTTAAAAGACAACCGTGGCTCTATAGCTGCCGCAAATGCAATCGCCCATCCCGCTGCTGTGACCAAAGAACTTGTTTTGCAGCTGCCATACATGTCTAAGGAAAGTGAAGACGGCATAGCTCATATGGAACCAGGTGTTAAATAAATTGAACTCCAATGCAACTCTGAAGACACAGGCTTCTCAAGTTCGGTCATTTAAGAGGCCCCTAGAAAAGAGAAAGAAGAAACCAGAAGGAGTGAGTCCATCCAAAAAGCAGGCTGTCACGAAGGACCTCCTTTCTCTTCTGGACGAAAATTCTGGTGTTTCCAGTTTCTCTTTTACCCCTTCTCTCGATTTTGTAAATCCGTGTGATGTGATTCTGAAATGTCATAATGAGAAAATTACATTACTTAACTTAAAATCCTTGGAATATCAAATGTCTTCCGATGAAGCAGCAAGATGTATGAAGATGGATGCAGCATTTCATTTTGGCTGGCTCTACTCTAACATCATAAACGCCTATATGGGTTGTTCAGAAGAGCAATATCCATCAGTGCTACCTATCTCCTCATATCTGGCTTTGCAGGAGTCAAAAGGAGTCTCCAACAGTTAAGTTCTTCAAAGAAGTCTGGAAGGTACACCAAAGGATGGGTTAGGGGCCGTACACAAAATACGTCACGCAATTTTTCGGGATTTTCGACACCCCCCTCCCCTAAATCACCCACGAGCAATTATAGGCCAAAGTGGACCGAAATCTGGACTCATGTCACCGATCCGGTTTAAACTTTGTGGGTTCATAGTGTCCCACTAGAAACCACAAAATACCAAAGGACAGTTCGATATCTCAACATACACCTGAGATATTAATATTTGTCCCAAATTGCCAATTTTAGTCGAGAAAAACAGTTTTTTTTGTAATTTTGACTGTTTAAATTGGTAGTATGGGAAAATATGGTCTGATTTGTGTTTACTACATTCAATTTAATTGAAATGAGTCATTTGAGCCACTCATGAACTTTCCTTCCTCATGCGCTGACTAATTAAGAACAATTTTGCAGCAAATGTCGCAATCTCAATTCCCAAAATACGTCATCTTGGATTTGGCCCCAATAATTTTTTTTTCACTTGATTTACTCCAATATACATTGTGTATAAGCCCCTGAGACTTCAAATAAAATTCAAGCTCATAATAAAATAAAACAGAAGTTTCATACAATAACTCTGGCTTTTCTCCACTTATTTGTATTTTATGTTACTGATATTGAATGGAACTTGACACATGACCCCTCTGGATGGGGGGAGCCTTCTGCCCTAACAAATGAATGTAAAACTACTCATTGGTAATCCCTGAATAATGAACATTACCGAATAATAATAATTACATTCTAATGGGCGCCTAGTGGGTAGGCGTACTGAGTTGCTCCGCGCCCTCCACATTCCCTTTGACCTAACTTTGACTGCTTTGACCACCGACAGAGCGCAGCATCTTTCAGCTTTACCGTTTCTGCCGGGAGAGGGCGGGAGACGGCTGTGGTGCACTAACATCTCTTTCAGCTTTACCGTTGCTGCCGGGAGAGGGCGGGAGACGGCTGTGGTGCACTATCCTTTTGTTGTTGTTGTTGTTGTTGTTGTTGTTGTTGTTGTTGTTGTTGTTTATGTTTGTTTACCTGGACTGGAAAGCGATGGTGGTGGACCAGTCGCTCAGTCGCTCCCTAAACGTGTGCCTGTGTGCCTGCATCTGTTAAAATGTCTGAAACATGTTCGCTTGGAGCATTTTCAGCTGAGGATCTCCGGGAGCCGAAGCACGCTTCAATCTGCTTGATGACTGATGTGAAGTGTAAGAGTGATTTCAGTCAAGAGCAATGGGAGCTTCTAACTTTTCGGACCAACCATGTACAAATTGAGAACATCTGCAAAAATCATGAGATGTACTATCTCTCATTTTATCACTTGAAGCAGAAATGGTGCTGTGACCCATCAGATAATCACAAGAGTAAGCCAACTAAAGGTTCTATCAACATAACCTTAGCCCTCTGTCAGAGTCTGCAATTTTCTTATCCAGTTTTGAAGCCAGGCAGGAAGTTGTGTTCACCATGCTACACCAAAATGTCCACTCTCTCTAAGAAACTCACCATGGAGAAGATACGGGAAGGCTCATCTCCATTGGATAGTGATAACACATTATTTGCTCACCCGGATCCATCCATGTCACAGACCGTTGCAGCTGGTGCCTCTACGAGTGGTGGGACCCAATCGTCTGTGTCCTCTGAAGCGCAGTCTGAGCCATCTGAAGGCGGATCATCTTCTGACTCTTCATTCCATTTCACGCCCAAAACTTCAAAATCTGAAGCCTTACAACAAATCAAAAGTCTGGAAAAATTTCTTTCTGATAACAATATTTCTATTAGAACAAGACAACTAGATACGGTCTCTTACTGTGCTGAAAAATACAACGAGATTTGTGTAGTCCTTAAGGAAACTTTTGAAGCTGTTTGCCGCAAAGAAATTCGCACAGAGGTTGATGACTTTAATGAAATGATGTCCCAGTTAAAAGACAAATTTGTCAATAGTTCTTCATATAGTGTTCAGATAGCTGTGCTCTCTGTTCTTCCCAAGAGCTGGAGTCTGTCCTCAATTATGAACATTTTTGGTCTGAAGTCAAGACACATAATTACTACAACAAAGAAGCTGGTAAACATGCAAGGGATTCTCCCAGTGACTGCAAAAAGGGTGGGCCATGGGCTTCCAGAGACAACACTGACTGCAGTTCAAAATTTTTTTGATGATGATGGTCAAGCTATTTACATGCTTCCAGGAAAGAAGGACTGTTTCACTATCAAGAAAGACAATATAAAAGAAAAAGTGCAGAAGAGATTGTTGCTTGCACCACTCAATGAATTGTACGCTATGTTCCTCGAGAAAAACAAGGATGTAAAGATTTCATTCTCAGCCTTTGCTCAGCGTCGCCCCAAATACTGTGTCCTGGCTGGTCACCCAGGAACTTGCACCGTTTGTGTCTGCAGTTATCACCAAAATGTGCAACTTATGGTTGAAGGGGCTGGACTAAAGCAGGCAACAAAAAATGATAGCCACCCTATTCGTGACACAAGGGACTTGCTAAATCTGATTCGCTGTGAAAACACAAAAGAAGAATGCATCGATCAGAAATGCAATGACTGCCCTGGAGTATTGCAATTGCAAGAACTCGTGGAACTGGTTCTAGACATTGAGTGTGTTGATACTATTACATATCAACAATGGGTCAAAAAGAGTGAGTTAAAATTCTGGACTCTAGAGACAGTTCAGAAAGAGAGAGATGATTTTGCTTTTAGCCTTGTTTCAGCTACTGAGTCATTAATTTTGCATGACTTTATAGCTGCAAAACAGAAGGAACATTTTTTCCAATTGAAGTCAAATTTATTGAAGTCAGGTGAGGCTGTCATTTCCTTGGATTTTTCTGAAAATTACAGCTTTATGATTCAGAATTCAATCCAGTCATTCCATTGGTCAAATCAGCAAGCAACAGTCCATCCATTTATAGCATACTACAAAAATGAAGCTGGTGAACTGAGTCATGACTGTTATGTAATTGTCTCTGATAGCTTGAAACATGAGTCACACACAGTGCATGTATTTCTTGAGAAATACCTCCAACACCTCAAAATGAAAGTGCCTGGTTTGAAGCATGTAAAATATTGGACAGATGGCTGTGCAGCACAATATAAGAGCTTTAAAACAGTTGCTAATTTGTGTCATCATGAGTTAGACTTTGGATTGACTGCTGAACAGCATTACTTCCCGACTTCACATGGGAAAACAGCGAATGATGGTGTTGGTGGGACTTTCAAGAGAGCGGCAACACTGGCTTCTATAAGAGGTGAGCTGATTCGCACTCCACAAGAACTGTATGAGTGGGCTAGAAAAAAATGGCCACAGGATGGCTCACAGAAAATTACAGTAGGCTTTGTTAGTGCGGATGAAGTTGAAGCTGCATTACCAATGCTTGAAGCCAGATACAAGAGAGCTCTTCCTGTACCTCAGATAAAGAAAATGCACTTCATCAAACCGCTTTCAATGTATGAGATCTCATCAAAAACATTTTCTGTTAGTGACCGGTCTACTATCATCAAAGTAAGAAATAATCGTACTCCTCCAGAATTTGAAAATCTAGCAAATGGCAGTTTTGTCACTTTAGCTTGTGGAAATACATGGAAACTAGCACAAGTTGTTGATAAAAATGAAGAATCAAAATCTTTGTCTGTGAAAATATTTGAGAAGTATGGCAGCAAAGGCAGCAGATGGTGTGAGAAGTCACCAGCAACAGCAACTGCATGCAATCAGCAAGATATCTTAACCATTATTACTGCACCAACTCCTAAAAGAACATGGAGCAAGCAACAGATTTTCTCCTTAAATCAACAGGAACTAAAAGAGGTGCGCCTTCAGCTCAGTATTTACAAAGGTATGGTAGCGCAGTGGCAAACACAGCTTAAAACACAGCTTTGAAATTCAGAGGAGTACTGATGATAATTCCTTTTCCAGAACACAAGGAGGAGGAGTACGAGCAGGAAGTAGAAGAAGAGGGACTCTGAAATTTCTCTCTCTGTAACTCCTATTTATTGGAAAGGATTTAAATAATTAAGTCAGTTCTTGTAACACTTCCATGGTTTCATAGTAAATTTCTTTTTTCTTATTTGTTTCAGATTCACCAAAATAAATAAAAATGACCTAAATAAATAAATAAAAATAAAAACAGATGTTTTTCAGTAAGAGAATATTTAATAGTTTAGCATAAATAGTCCATCTAACTTCTACCTCCCTCTTCCAGGGGATGCCAAAGAGTAGTTTTACATCCATTTGTTAGAGCAGAAGGCTCCCTCCATCCAGAGGGGTCATGTGTCAAGTTCCATTCAATATCAGTAACATAAAATACAAATAAGTGGAGAAAAGCCAGAGTTATTGTATGAAACTTCTGTTTTATTTTATTATGAGCTTGAATTTTATTTGAAGTCTCAGGGGCTTATACATAATGTATATTGGAGTAAATCAAGTGAAAAAAAAATTATTGGGGCCAAATCCAAGATGACGTATTTTGGGAATTGAGATTGCGACATTTGCTGCAAAATTGTTCTTAATTAGTCAGCGCATGAGGAAGGAAAGTTCATGAGTGGCTCAAATGACTCATTTCAATTAAATTGAATGTAGTAAACACAAATCAGACCATATTTTCCCATACTACCAATTTAAACAGTCAAAATTACAAAAAAAACTGTTTTTCTCGACTAAAATTGGCAATTTGGGACAAATATTAATATCTCAGGTGTATGTTGAGATATCGAACTGTCCTTTGGTATTTTGTGGTTTCTAGTGGGACACTATGAACCCACAAAGTTTAAACCGGATCGGTGACATGAGTCCAGATTTCGGTCCACTTTGGCCTATAATTGCTCCCACTCATCACATCCGAGCCAACACCCACCCCACCCCCCCCAAACCCGGTGACGTCACGTTTTTCGAAAAAAAATGAAAATAGGAAACGGTTAGAAAAATATCTGCTGAACTAAAAACCGACACTTTGCTTGTAAAGAAGAATTTTTTTAGGAGATTAATTTATGTGTAGAAGACATAATTACATTACACCTGCGCTGCGCTGAGCGCTGTAGACCCAGGTTTTCTGAGTTCGCGAAAAAGCGACGTCACGCTCCCACTGACTCCCCCCTCCCCCAAATCACCCTCACATCACATCCGACCGAAACCCCCCTCCTCCCCCAAAGTGCGTGACGTATTTTGTGTACGGCCCCTTACTCTGGCCTGCAAACCTTTCCGGAAGTCATTTGTGCATTGTTGCTGTCATCTTAGACTTCACTCCAGCGCAAGTCTGGTACTATGATCCATTGCAGGGCAAGCTAAATCATGCAACGGAGGCTTTGCTTTTCCAGATGTGTGCCGATCTGAAGTTGCTATTTCCTAATTCCAACTGGGATACAATTGTTTATGCGGAGAGCAGTCGCGCTGGGCTAGGAGGAGGGAGGCGCGGGGTGGGAGGGGGCACTGGCCTGGCCACCCGGCGGCCTGCACTGTTAAAAATTCCGTACCCAAATAACGTAATCTGTACGGAACCACCAGTACTTTCTAACTACGGTCTCAACCGTTACGGAATGAGGTTGTAATTTGGGAACACAGACTGGACCGTAATTTTAATTAATGGTCACACCGTACACTTTTCCCGTTAAATTTAAAAGGAAATGTAGAATAAGTTCCTCATTCCATTTCACCAACTCTTAAACAGTTAAAGGACATTAGTCTTAAGTCTAAAAAGATTTAGTCACTTTGATGAATAAGTTCACTGTTACACCTAAGAATGAGTTCATTGTCACACCTAAGAATAAAGTGGTTTGTATAGCACTAAAAACTATCAAGCAACGAATGGATAGACAACCGACTGTGAAATGTCTTAAACTACTATAATCAGATCATAACAATGTGTGGCAAAATCTTTATGTGCTATTGTCAGTGAGTAAGTTTACCTGCTCTATGATGGTTGAGAAATTCGGTGTTGACAGGATGCAGGCAGCTTAGAATTAGTCCACAAATATATCCCTGTTGGTTGTGGGTGATCCAGCCATGTTAGTGGATTTCCCAACAAACTAACAAGGAACTCGTTCGTTTGGTTCTACTCGTGCAGCACGACAAATTGATACACCAGAAGAAACAGCAGCTCGAAAAATCGACATCTCACTGTCATGTATGCACTGACGTCGCGAAAATGTTTGCAAAATCGTTCAACAAAATCCAAAAAGAATGTTACACATAGGGTTGTGGCCGCCATCTTTACACACTTCGCCCTCACTATCGAAAACAAATCCAAACGATTAACGAACCTACTGGTGGCAGTGAGCACTATAGGCAGGCTTCGAGAGGCGTCTGCTCTGCGCTCGTGTAACTTGACGAAATGTTTGTAATGTTTTGTGTTGTTGTAGCATATTTCAGAATTCAGTGAGCACATTATTTTACGCCAAGCCAACACATGCGTTTTGGGGTTTCAAGTTATCGATTATTTTTTACTTGTTCATATAGTATCATGATAAAGCTGTGTCCTTATATTCTGTTCGTCTACTGTAAGAAGTTAACCTCTCGTTTTGCGCGCGCTTCTGCTTTTTCTGCTTGGCTTTGTTGAGTATTTGAATAAAATGTTAAAATAGCAATATTAATCTGTTGACAGGTACTCTTGGTATTCTGTATACGAGTGCATGTTCTCGACTGCTTCTCATTAAAAAGCAACACCACAGCTGCTATTCACCTGTTGAAGTGCAGCCTATTGCATATAGTCATCAAGCTTTGCATTCTGCATTCTGCTTTCTACATTTGATTAGTTTAGATATACTTTCTAAGTTATTTGTGATGTGTTCTTTTCTTTACTTTTGCTAATATAGTCTACTTTTGGCAATGTAAGTGACTTCTATTCCAGACCCTCTCTCCCTATTCCTACCACCTTTAACAATCTGTGATTGCGATGAGGCTTAGTTAAGCTACTTTGCCAAAATTCTAGTAGTACCGGTATAAGGAGGAATTTGGAATAACCTAGAATAATATGAACAAGAGAAGTAAAAGATAAAGCACTAAACTTGAATTTTTAATAAAGCTGTCTCTTTAAAATTATATTCAAAGAGAGGTAGCTAAATAAATTTTAATTGCGGAAAAGCTGGTATAGGACAGTAATGATAAAAATGTACTAATACGTTTTCTCGATAGAAGGCATGTGTAGTTTCATATGCCAAGCAATAAAATAATTCTATTCATGGTGGCATTAGGATACTAGAGACAAAATCAAACTACAGCAATGAGTTGTGTGCCGTACTTTAACCACATCCATTTGGCAGATGGAGTCTTTTCAAACAGACAAGAAAGAACTAACAAAATAATAAAAAATGTAAATGTCATTGTAAAAATTAATGGGACTATGTTACTTCATTTTGAATAGAGCACTGAAAATAATAGATGGCCAGAAGCATTTTGCAGCTTCAAGAAGTTCATTTGTTCATTAAAGGAAAGAGAAAGATACTACTTGCTGAAGAGCAGAGACCAAGCTCTGTACTTTATAGCCCTATCCTAAAGTCAGACAGATAGTACAGTACAGTGCCTCAAAGCAGGGAAGATTTTGTCATTATTACTATTATGCACGAACCAACATCTTCAGGGAGAAATATTCCTCCAACTTTAAACTTCGATAACAATCGGAGAATAGTTCCCGGGGAAGGAGGAAACAGAGGGGAGGGAGGTGGCGCGCCTTGCCAGGATGGCGATGACACCCGTGTCCATCGCGGGCAGAGGGCAGCCGCCGTCGCAACAACTGAGCAGCATCATGGTTGAGGAGGGCGGGGGGAAGAGCCCGTGAGTCTGCTGGAACGAGAAGGGCGTGCTTCTCCTTCGCTCCTTTAACTCCTGACCGAAAGGGGGGGGGGGGGGGGGTAACCTGTCGAGGGCGGGCACCCCTGGTCCTGGTCTTCTTGTCCATTCCCACGACCAACATTTGTAGAGAGCTGGTGGCGGCGCGGCCGACCGGCCGCCGCACGCGGCTTGCGCACGCCGGACGCCGGATCGCTTGGGAGCGCGCAGATCTGCGAGAGATACATTTTTGCCATTTCTAAACGAATTGTCAGATTGGTCCAGACGAAAGCTGGATGTAAAGCTCAAAGTATTGCCTTCGACCGCTACACTTCGACCCCCTGTCTGAAATCAATACCAAACCATCTCAAAGCCGAAAACCATGATCGCGGAAAAAATGTCACATCCGACTAGTTACTTAAATGGATGGCGTTCTCAGACGAAACGTCCGATCGATTTCATGTGACAGCTCTATCGATAGCTTAGGAAATGCCCTTTCACCTCCGCTAACTTAAGTCAGTGAGCGACGCATTAGTAACAGAATATCATCCACGCGCCGTAGAGCGCCGTGATCCAACGGCGGGCGGCTCTGAGCCAGACGGAAGGGGACGCTGCTCTTGGGAGGTTTGCAGCGGAGCTGAGCATCCCCGGGCCACAGATACTGTATCCCTACGTCCATTGGCCGATCACGCCACGGCCGGGACGGCGTCCAGCCCGCGGCCTGCCAGTTGCGCCAGCCTTTCTCAGCCAGGACACAGGGCAGAGCACTGGGTCCCCTCTCTCCGTGGGTGCATGTGTGCGCCAATGCCCAACATTTTACAAGCCGGCGCCCTTAGCCGCGGATTGTGACGGCGAGCCGCGGCCGCCGCCGCCGCCCTCGGCGCACGGGCCGTGTGTGTTCATCGTGTTGACCTGCAGGTGGGCAGTGTTCGCCAGCAGCACGCCGGAACTCAGCCGGTGCTCTGTGCTCTTGGCCGCGGGGTGTGACGGCGAGCCGCGGCCGCGGCCGCCGCCGCCCTCGGCGCACGGGCCGTAGGCAGCCGAGCGATTCAGAAGATCGCTTTAGTATCTCTGTCCTCGTCGCACTCATGAAGCACTACCATGGCCAGCATAGGGCACCGATGTTGGTGCAAGAAGGACGGAGAGACGAGAGCGATCTTCTAAATCAGTCGGCAGTGTGTTCATCGTGTTGACCTGCAGGGGGGCAGTGTTCGCCAGCAGCACGCCGGGACTGAGTCGGTGCTCTGTGCTCTTGGCCGCGGGGTGTGACGGCGAGCCGCGGCCGCCGCGGCCGCCGCCGCCCTCGGCGCACGGGCCGTAGGCAGCCGAGCGATTCAGAAGATCGCTTTCATATCTCTGTCTTCGTCGCACTCATGGAGCACTACCATGGCCTGCAGGCTGATTCCGCTCATCGCTCTCGTCGGTCTGTCTCTCTCGCACCTCCCTCGCTCCTTACGGAACGCACCGTGAGTGCGAGAGAGACATGCCCCACTGAGCGGTCACCGGAATCAGCCTGCAGCATAGGGCACCGATGTTGGTGCAAGAAGGACGGAGAGACGAGAGCGATCTTCTGAATCAGTCGGCAGTGTGTTCATCGTGTTGACCTGCAGGGGGGCAGTGTTCGCCAGCAGCACGCCGGGACTGAGTCGGTGCTCTGTGCTCTTGGCCGCGGGGTGTGACGGCGAGCCGCGGCCGCCGCGGCCGCCGCCGCCCTCGGCGCACGGGCCGTAGGCAGTAGGCTGTTTCAAAAAAAATGACCTATGTCTCTGCGCATGTTTTTTGAAAGATCTTGCCTAGATGTAATACTGTGCAAAATAAGGGACTTGTCCGATAAGCGGAACCATCCGCAACTCGCCCTTGAAGTTTTGTGTCGCTTTTGGCGCGAATGATGGCGAGCATGTTCTCGGGCGCGCTGCACCGAGACGGCTGCACCGGCGAACGTGACCCGGCGTGGGATGACTGCCTAGGGTATGTACTTTCTAGCGCACAGGGTCCGCCACGCCCTCCTCGACCCCGTCGGCCTCTAGGGCCTAAGTACCCGAAAAGTAGGTATCTCGCTCTGGACCGAGTACCGTTGATGGTTTCGAAATTCGCTTTCGCGCGAAGGTAGTGGGGCAGTAGGCCTATCGATCCCCCCACCGCGACTTCATAACGTTTTCCTTTTTCATAGCGAAAATGCGAGTTGAACGGTCCGAGCACCTGCCGCCGCATTCAAACAGCGCGCGGGAAACAATGGCGCCGGCCGCCTGACGGGCGGTATAGTGCGCTCGCCGCGCGCTGTTTTTTTTGCGCTCCGCGCCACTTTTGACATTGCGTGAACCGCATGATTCGGTTCCCTGACGGATAACCCCCACCCCGCCCCCCGCCCCCGTTTATTTGTTATAATTTTATTCATGCTGGCTAAAATGAAGATAGGAAAACGAAAAATGTGACAGCAGAATTTCAATTTATACAATTTCATTCAAATTGTGCTAAAGTCAGGGTGTCAGTTTTGTGTTTTTCTTGCGAAAGGAGATCATTTTGAACCTGTAACGTATAGATTCTTTGTTAGCGTTGAATTGACAATTATAATCTTCGAGTGGAAAGGAAAAAAAATAAACAAATTATAACATACCAGCAATAGCTCTTGGAACCATTCTTCTTTTCTGGTAAGGGGCTTCTCTATAAAGCGCTTCACAAGTGCGACCCCTCGCTCTGCAATATCATTTACCACATGTAATGAATTAATTTTCTGCATGCCATCCTGATAACTGGCGTTTCCTGCCCACTCTGAGGGGTCCTCACGAAGGAAATCCATTTTTATGTCCATAATTTTGAAAAACTTCTCTGTATTTTTGTTCACAAAGTCTGCTAGAGTTTTATCTTTTAGAGCTGAGAGGTTTTTGTTTGCAGGCAGTACATATCTTTTCCATTTTGAAACATTTTTTGGGGGTGGCACAGTTAATTTTGCAACCATTTCCTTCTTCTCATCAATAGAAATTCCCTCATCAAAAAATGCTATTCCAACTGTGACACTATGGAGGTACCATAAATGGTTCTTAAAAACCTTACTTGCTATCTGCGATACCTCAGGACATTCATTGTAATTTACAATATTTTTTAGCAGTTCTAGATCAATTCGGGGTGCAATAGCAGGTATGGTTGCCGTGTACCAAGGCTTCATATAGGTGGATACAAAAAATAAGTTTAAACGGCGAATATTTGTTAATTGGGCTTCCCCAATTTCGAATTGTCCTGCGAAAACATCAAAAAACGAATATCTTGAAAACAACATACGACGTGCTACAATAGTAAAGCGTACCTGATAGTGAAAACATGTGAATCATTAAACAGTAAATTATTCTTGCCATAAAGCGAGCAGACGACACCGCAATCGGGGGGCTGAAGCGGATGTCCTTTGGCTTGAAGGGATTTTCGCCCATAAATATGATGACAAGCTGAACTAGCTGTTTGTAGTCCGCTCGTATGTGTGGTTTCTAAAAAGCAATTGCAAAAATGCGACATGTTTGCGAGGCAGAATTAAAGAAAAACCACTAAAATCATTAGTTTTACCTCTAAGGTCTCCATTGCAAAAGACAGGATAGAATCTCTGTGCTCCCGCAAAAACTTTTCACAGGCTGGGTCCTCTGTTCCCGGCGTGAAAGATGAGTGGTCCATGTGGGGCCACTTCTCTTGCAGAGATTTGCAAAGGGCACCTATATCTGGGCTAGTGGACTTTTCGACCATTTGGTCAAAAAGTCCCTTCGGAATAAGCTCCAGAATGTGGTGTCGGCACGCGAAATAAAGGAGAGGTTTGCCCAATGCCTCCTCGATGCGCACAGCAGCACCAATATTGTAGCCCGTGTTGCCGGTCGGGGTATCAGAGCACAACGCGGTGATGTTCTCTGCGCATTCCCACTCGTTTATGCAGCGAACCACTTCCTCTGCTGTGTGCTCCCCAGAGCTACTTGGTATCGCCCGCGCGCCGAGTAGTTGGCTCACGTCGGGACCTAAGACACAAAAAATGCGAATTATGTAGGACAAAATTACCCCAGGCGCGTAATTAGGCAATGGGGGCGATTTCCCCCCCACCCACGCACCCCCTCCGGGCTTCTAGATAGCCGCCTGATAGATAGGCAATCTGAGCTACAAAACCCCTGCATGTAGGCAACTTGGGATACATCGCCCCCTCCTTGCATCCGCCCTAATTACGCCCCTGAATTACCCCCCTTCCAAACAAATAGAAAATCCTCGAATGACACTTACCGGACACAAGAAAAGGGAGGCGTTCTTCCACTTTCCTTCCTCTTGTCGGGACGAGTGGATCTAACTTGATGCCATCCCAGTGGACAGTGAGCACCTTCTTGCCCTTGTTGGCTTTAAACGCCTCCCGAATTTCCCTGGCTCTTGCCGCCCTATCACGAACTCGATTTCTCCAAAGAGTAGAATGACTGCACTTTTGGTTTGTCACTGAAGTCTGCGAAGCAGACAGCACTGACGCAACTGTCCGGAAAGCAGTCCGAGTACTGCTTCCTCCTTTATCTAAATAGCGAAGCAGCCGCGGACTTCTGCCGACGGGGGAGGGGGTGGGGACACTGCCGCGGTCGGCGTCAGTGTCGGTGTCCATGCCACCAGGGTCAGGGTGCTCAAAATCAGGGTCATCATGTTCATCTGACACTTCAACTTCAACTTCTGCAACAGAACGATATGGATTAACGTGTGCGACGCCACCGCCATCGCCGTCAAAACCGCAGGTGGGGGTGGGGGCGGCGGCCGGCGGCGGCCCCGCGCCGCGCTACAAATGTCCATGTATTACCGATTAACAAAAAAAGAGGCCCTTCTACCAGAAATCCACCCCACCCGCCCCGCCCCGCCCCGCCCCGCCCCCCGCCCCCCGCCCCGTGCCCCGCGGCCGGGTCTCTCACGCATCGCGCGCGTCTTGCTCTTCCGGCGGTAATTCCCTCTGACCCTGCACCTGCACCCCACTACTACCCTGCTCCAGCCGCGACCCTCCCCATCTTCCCTCGCTCATATCCCTAAAAACTTACCTTCTTTCTTGACAGTAGGGGTGGGGGTGTTGTTTCGCGCGCCGAGCCTCCTTCGGAAACGTGTGGTCATACTTGCTGTTGATCGGTCAGCCTTGGCTGCCTCCTTTTTGACCAAATCCGCGACTTTGGTAGTCGGGACTCTGGAGCTAATTTCAAACACCACATTAATCTTCTCACGGAAAGCTTTTACGTTTTTCACAAACGTGGGGCCACGCTTCGTCGGCTGCACTTTTCGGAGCTTCTCCCACTCACGGTGAAACGCCAATATTTTACGGACGATATTTGTAACATGAAAAGTCGGTGTGTCGCCATCACACACCCACTTCTTGCGAAGCGCGAGTGCTACTGTGTAGGCACACTCCTTGTACGTTTGTGTTTTCTTCCTTGAGTAAAAATAAAACATCCTCATGACTCCTCGACCATCCGAAAAACACTTGTCCGGATCCAAACAAGGTGCCGGCGGGCCACCGAAAATGTCCTCAAAAAGATCACTCATGGCGCACGACTCGGCACTAACAACGCGTGACTATAGAAACGATTCACAAACAACAACGATCCGCACTGCTGCTGTCAGTCACAACACCAGTGCATGTCGCTCGAACTGCCGGTCGCTCGAGCTGCCGGCCGGCGGCCGGCCTCTCGCCATCGCCATCGCTCTCTCTCTCTCACCCACAGACAGAGCGGCGACGCGCGGCGAAAAGTGCACAGAGCGGCGAGCGCACTATACCGCCTGCCAGCCGGCCGGCGCCATTGTTTCCCGCGCGCTGTTTGAATGCGGCGGCAGGTGCTCGGACCGTTCAACTCGCATTTTCGCTATGAAAAAGGAAAACGTTATGAAGTCGCGGTGGGGGGATCGATAGGCCTACTGCCCCACTACCTTCGCGCGAAAGCGAATTTCGAAACCATCAACGGTACTCGGTCCAGAGCGAGGTACCTACTTTTCGGGTACTTAGGCCCTAGAGGCCGACGGGGTCGAGGAGGGCGTGGCGGACCCTGTGCGCTAGAAAGTACATACCCTAGGCAGTCATCCCACGCCGGGTCGCGTTCGCCGGTGCAGCCGTCTCGGTGCAACGCGCCCGAGAACATGCTCGCCATCATTCGCGCCAAAAGCGACACAAAACTTCAAGGGCGAGTTGCGGATGGTTCCGCTTATCGGACAGGTCCCTTATTTTGCACAGTGCCATATATAAGCATTAACTTTTCAAAAAGAAGCGCAATGAACAAATTCTAGACCTGACCCCTCGTTTTGAAACAGCCTAGTAGGCAGCCGAGCGATTCAGAAGATCGCTTTCATATCTCTGTCTTCGTCGCACTCATGGAGCACTACCATGGCCTGCAGGCTGATTCCGCTCATCGCTCTCGTCGGTCTGTCTCTCTCGCACCTCCCTCGCTCCTTACGGAACGCAACGTGAGTGCGAGAGAGACATGCCCCACTGAGCGGTCACCGGAATCGGCCTGCAGCATAGGGCACCGATGTTGGTGCAAGAAGGACGGAGAGACGAGAGCGATCTTCTGAATCAGTCGGCAGTGTGTTCATCGTGTTGACCTGCAGGGGGGCAGTGTTCGCCAGCAGCACGCCGGGACTGAGTCGGTGCTCTGTGCTCTTGGCCGCGGGGTGTGACGGCGAGCCGCGGCCGCCGCGGCCGCCGCCGCCCTCGGCGCACGGGCCGTAGGCAGTGTGTTCATCTTGTTGACCTGTACGGGGGCAGTGTTCGACAGCAGGCCGGGGCCCTGTCGGTGCCGTTTATAATCTTCATTAACGGCGCTTTCTGAGACCGCAAATTTTCTGCCTCCCGAAAACAATAATTTTTGCTTTCTTTCGGTTCCCCCCACTACCGCCCTCAACTACGCCCCGCCTCTCTGCGCAAGTTGTTCATCGGTGTTAAACAGACAGGCCTCCCCAAGGTCAAGACGTTGGTTCCGTGGTGTGATTGATCACTCAGCAAACTTGTGGGTATTAGCTTGAATGAAGGTATCAAATTTTTAACTAGATCTTTTGGGTTGTCTCATTTATTTTCCACTGATATTTTGTTTAGTGCCTCAAAATCAGTTTCCACAGTTAGCTATTGTCACCATGGAAAAATAATATTCTCTTGTTGTTTGCGTAGGCAAGGTAGTTCATCTTCACTTTTAATTTCTTCTTAAAAATTCATGTTTTTAAAAAAATTTGAATCTATAATATATCATATAATGAGAAGAGTGTTTTCAGTCCAAGTGTTCATCCATGTATTCAGTGAATTTCACAAATTCTTGGCCCAGGTCCTTGACGGCCTTGGTCATTGTCAGCAACACTTTGCCTTTGGTATTCTTACAACGAGTTTTTTCTACAGCCTTCTCCAGTACAACTCTGTAAGTATATGTTAACATTAGACATGATATGTTTTAATTGCGTTTCTTGTACCATTTTTTTGTTTGGTTTATTTTCAGGGGACATACCTCTCTATGAATTCAAAAGTGAGTGGCATTGGAGGGTATTGAAGATCTAATGCAAAGCATGTGTTGAAGAGAACCAGGAATGCTTCAAGGAAATTGGAAGTTTTGGCCAGCGCAACCTTGTCTACCACAACATAGAAGCCCTCACCGGTATACACATCTCCTGTGGAGGTAAAATATTTTATTATTCAATCAGAGAGAAATTATTGCGTGTGAGTTTTGGTATCCAAAGATATTTGACAAAATCAGGAAAAAGTTACCAAGTGAAATAATGCATGGATGGCAGACAGTTGTTGGCAAATATGCCAGCTCATCTGGGTGGGTTGTTTTCTTTTTTTTTAATGGGAAAAAGAAGAAAAAACAAGTGTATGTTAGCCTTTGCAAACAAGAATCCTGCTCAACTTAAAAAAAAACACTCACCTCAACACTTTGTAAGACAGAGTTATATGGCTCTTCAAAATGATTGGACAGCATAGTAAAATTTAAAAGAAATAATGAAGGTGTGCCAATGTTCTGAATCCTACTTTCTAAGTTGTGCTTCATTGCCAAATTTTCCATATTTTTCTTTGAGCAGCATGTCAAGAAGAGGCTTAAATATTGCAGGGGTTTCTTGTTACAAAAGTCTGTTAGTTTTTTTTTAAGTCCAACCCTGAAAGCCTCTTGTTGTGGTTATTAATGTGCTCAACTTGGAAAAGGAGAGGCCATTCATTTAATAAAACTTGAACTGCTTTTTCTTCAGGTTCAGGTTCATCTTCTCCCGAATCAATGTCAGTGACTGCCTCTCTGCATTTAAGAATGTCTTGCCTCTGGAGTTCATATGCCTCTTTCATCTTTCTTTCTAAGTATTCTTCATCCAAGGTATCCATCATTCCGTTCTCAAACTCTGCTTTCAGCTTTTGTTTGATATTTTTCTGCCTTCTTAACATAATTGTAGTTATTTCAGGGCTGTATTCCTTTTCTATGATACCAGGAACTCCTTTCCCCTTTTTCACTGATAATTTTTCTTTTTCAGCCCTTACTTCTCTGCACTTATTTTCACAACATATTTCTAATTTCCTAGTGAAATTTACTTTGCCATCACTATAAACTACTTCATTTAATGACTCTCTAATGGCATAAGGATATTTTCTTTGGACCTGAATGAAAAGTTTCTGTTATTCTGATATACATGAGGAACACAATTTAAAAATGATTGAAAAAATAAGGCAAGTTCTTTTACTTTACCTCATTTCCTATATCTATGTAGATTTTTCTACCCGGTGTTTTTTGTGCTGAAGGATTATTTTCTTTAAATCCTTGATAGTCATCAAGTAGATTTAAAGCGAGTGCATACCTAAAGTCACGGAGCACAGAATCAGCAGCAGACTTCTGTGCGTCATTTGCTTCTTTCATTTTTTCAAGCAATGTTTGTGGTAGAGAAGTCCACTTAACATTGTACTGGTAACCTATTGCTGTAAAATATTTAAAAACTTAAGTGTAAGCTCTATTTGATGAGAAGAATTATACCTAACTTCTCTCTTATTATTCTTCTTCGTATTACTTACATGTTAAATTTGTTTGACTAGAGGAACTACTACTGGATGAGCTCCTTATGTAGTTTGTTTTGTTGCCTGGAATAATGGTTTCTTTTATTATTTTTGAAGTGTGCATTTGCGTATTCACTAATGATTTTTAATGACATTTTATACCTGGTTGGAGGGGACGGGAATGGTCTAATGTAGCTTTGGTAGCTGTTGATTGCTTCTCTACTTGGTGAGTTGATGCTGTTAGAAATAGTATTGTAAAGGATTATTTGAAGTGAACCTTATGCCATAGCTATTTTGTTTAGAGTGTAAGTTAAAATTATACTCCTCAGCACTGAATGTGCAGAGAAGAGAGAAAGAATGCCTCACCCCCATTAAATGCTTTCAGCAGTTTAGTCTTTGGCACTAATGCCAGCCACTGTGGAAGCATATTTTCTGTGACTATTTCCAAGTCTTCCAGGGACTTGACCTGAACTTCATCTGACAAAAGATGATCTACAACTGCATCCCTCTCAAATCTGCTCAAATGTTCAGGGTTGGGGACTGCCTGGTCTACAATTGCTAGAAGTCTTTCTCTCAGCTGAGAAGATAGTAAATCAGGCTAGTTTTAAGTTCACTTCTTAGTACAAAACTTCAACTCCAACTTAAACTTACCATTGTGGTCAATCGTCTTAAAATCCTTATGGCTCACAGAATTTTGGCCCTTCTCACTGAAGTCTAAGTACTATCGATAAATGTTTTTTGTTAACGATATAATCAGCTGACGATCAGCTGTGCCGCTGCATAGGTACCGTAGAATTTAAATCCAGTGGTGGGGCAAGGTGCGGACAGGGTTGCCACCTGTAAAAAGTTTGCATGGCCAACTGCTTTTAATATTTACTCGTTCTTTTTGTTATATTAGCAGCAAATCAAAAAGAAACATTTGCAACAAAAAAAAAAAAGCTCTTTGTTGAATGACTTGTTGAAAATTGTTTTGAAAGATGTCGTATTTCGGCAAGCTGTTCAGTCAGCCTGGTTCTGATTGCTGGCATTCTGATCAATAATATGAGAAGGGATCATCACAGTCATTAGTAGTCAAGCAGTACTATTGTTTCTCGTCCGCTGAATTGCTTAGATTCTCCCATTTAAAATGACATACAACACTTAAGTAGTGTTTTCAGTGATAGGGGAAATACGGGACAAACCGTGCCCTTCGTATGGCCCGGGAGCAGACAGCCCGCCACCATCTTGGATAGGGTATTCCGCTGGAACGAAACCGGAATCTAAAGAAGAAAAGCACGACCGTCGGCTCTGTTTCCTCCTTCGCGCTCATTGGCTGATCGCTACAGTGACGTCACCGTTGACCAATCAGGGCCCAGGAGGAAACAAATCTGTCGGTCGTGCTTTTCTTATTTAGGTTCCGGTTTCGTTCCAGCGGAATACCCTATTCCCGGCACGCCAATGTTTGTCTGTGTTTGTCTCTGCTACTCTTCTTATATACTTTCTTTTGTGTTGTCAGGTCATTGCTAGTTGTGATGTCTGGTGGTCAATTCGTTTTATAGTGGATTACGAATATTACATGCAGCCTAAGCCTTGAGCCTTGCCTGCCAGCGAGTCTTGATTGCTGAAATTCTTGACAATGTGAGAATAGGAGGCCGAAACACAAATCTCAGAAGTATATATTGTCCCTAAAATGTATGTGAGTTACATTTCCTTCTTTTTAGGACTCATAACATGGCCTCTTTATTTTCATTGCTGTTCCCTTTCATCTCTTCTGTTCCAGATCACCGTGTATTTAGACTCTTAGGGATAACTGGTTGTTGGTTGTACATCGTAGGGCCTGTTCAGCCTGAAGGCCTGAAGCTTTGCCTGCCATCCTAGTCTTAAGTGCAGGAATTCTGAACGATGTGAGAATATGAGGCCAAAACAATTGTCTCTATAACTAGTGTAAGTTTTTTGTTTGTTTGTTTGTTTTGTTTTGTTTATTTTTCTTAAGACTATGTGACATGGCCACTTTATTTTCTTTGCTGTATTTCCCTTTCATCTCTTCTGTTCCAGATCATCGTGTATTTAGACTCTTGGGGATAACTGGTTGTAGGCCTACATCGTTGTGCATGTTCAGCCTGAAGGGCCTGAAGCTTTGCCTGCCATCCTAGTCTAAAGTGCAGGAATTCTGAACGATGTGAGAATATGAGGCCAAAACAATTGTCTCTATAACTTGTGTAAGTTTTTTGTTTGTTTGTTTTGTTTTGTTTTGTTTATTTTTCTTAAGACTCATATGACATGGCCACTTTATTGTCATTGCTGTATTTCCCTTTCATCTCTTCTGTTCCAGATCATCGTCTATTTAGACTCTTAGGGATAACTGCATGGTTGTTGGTTGTACATCGTAGTGCCTGTTCAGCCTGAAGGCCTGAAGCTTTGCCTGCCATCCTAGTCTTAATTGCAGGAATTCTGAACGATGTGAGACTATGAGGCCAAAACAATTGTCTCTATAACTTGTGTAAGTTTTTTGTTTGTTTGTTTGTTTGTTTGTTTGTTTTGTTTTGTTTATTTTTCTTAAGACTCATGTGACATGGCCACTTTATTTTCATTGCTGTATTTCCGTTTCATCACTTCTGTCCCAGATCATCGTGTATTTAAACTCTTGGAGATAACTGGTTGTACATCGTAGTGCATGTTCAGCCTGAAGGCCTGAAGCTTTGCCTGCCATCCTAGTCTAAAGTGCAGGAATTCTGAACGATGTGAGAATATGAGGCCAAAACAATTGTCTCTATAACTTGTGTAAGTTTTTTGTTTGTTTGTTTTGTTTTGTTTTGTTTTGTTTATTTTTCTTAAGACTCATGTGACATGGCCACTTTATTTTCTTTGCTGTATTTCCCTTTCATCTCTTCTGTTCCAGATCATCGTGTATTTAGACTCTTGGGGATGACTGGTTGTCAATTGCTGTTATATTATATTATTATGTTAAGCCTGAAGCTTTGCCTGCCAGCCTAAGTCTCAATTACTGGCATTCTGAATGATCAGAGGAAAGGAGGCCAATACACTCATCTCACAAGTATATTGTCTCTAAAATGTGTGTAGCGTTTTCTTGGCTTTAAGGCTCATACCATGTGACCTCTTTATTTTCATTGCTTTATTTCCCTTTTATTTCTTCTGTTTCAGATCATGGCTTATTTATGCAAGTCGCAAAGAGCTTTGAGTAGCCATGAGAGATTTCACTCACGAATTATTTCGTGCCCAGTTGCCAGTTGTGCTTTGAAGTTTAGCACTGAAGCCAGCCGGGATGTTCATATTTCAAGAGAACATAAAAGCTCGAAGCGTTGTCTTGAGCCTACTGTGGATTTTAAATGTCCTGTTAATACTTGTAAGGAACATATCAAGACTAGGGCTGATTACTTGAAACACATGCCTGATCACCTCGCAGAAGGGTCTAATTTTGTGTGTGGTTACCCTGAGTGTAAGCATAAATCTGCTGGTGTCAATAATTTCCGCGTGCACATGTCAACACAGCATCCAAAGAAGAGGAAAGTTGAATCTTCATCAACATCTAAAGAACCATTATCTTCTGCAGTATCTGATGATCCTACTTCAAGTTCCAATGCTGACTCTTTCAGTTTCTCTCAAGTCAATGAAGACAACAGTAAAACAGACCTTCCTAAAGATAGCCAGAAAGAAGAGCAATTTTCAGATCAGAAGATAAAAGATGAATATGCAAAATTTTACCTGAGATTAGAAAGTGAGTTCATTTTGCCGTCTACTACAGTGCAAGTCATCGCAGAAAGAATACAGCGCACAACAGAATTAAGCCACCATTGTCTGAAAAGACAATTGAGAGCAGAGTTAGAAGCTGCTGGTCTTGATGAGACTGAAATCAACTCTATGATTTCTAAGGTCTTTAAGTCTGATCCCATTTTTAATATCCACCACAAATATAAAGATTTTGATAATCTCACTACCCATCATATGAGGCAGAAGTATTGGAAAGAGCATTTTCCCTATGTGGAACCTAAGCAAGTATTTTTGGGTACTGATGCTCAGGGTAAAAAGAAGTACTCTCATTATTTTCCAATCAAAGACTCACTTACCCAATTACTAAAGGATCCTACTATCAAAGAAATGGTGTTACAGTCCTTTAACATTATTCCCCAAGACCCAAAGACCTTCACATCAAGCAAGATATTCTCTGATTACACTGATGGGTCAGAGTTTGCAGAGCATATATGAAGCAACATCCCAACAAGAAGTGCCTTCAATTATTACTTTTTCAAGATGGATTTGACTTTGCTGCCTTTGGTCCCTCTCAAGGAACTTATAAACCATTAGGGTTTTATTATTCTCTTGGCAATATCAAGTCAGAATATAGATCCAAACTAGGTTGCATTCAAATGGTTTACCTGTGTTTAGAAAAATATTTTAAAGCAACTCTAGAAGAAGACCTCAAAGAAGTGGACAAGTTGAAAGAAGTGCTCAAGCCACTGCTTGATGAATTGGTCGAGCTGAAGTTAGGTGGCATGAAAATAGATGGAGAAAAATACGATTTCACGAAATCCTGGTAGACAACGGAGTTTCTATAACTAAAATAAAATATTGTGAGTGTATAATAAGACTGTAAGAAAACCGACTGGTTTTGTTTAGTTTACGATAGTCAAGATAGTGGCTAGATAATTCTAAGTTCGAATTGATAAGGCGGGTTTCAAGTAATGAATATTCTCCGACAGTTCGGCCGACATTTAATCGACAGGAGCAGGAGAGAAGAGAGCTCTCCTTCTGACGGCAAAAATTGGGCGGCGAGGTCACGGCCGGAGGAGAACGTCAACAATACCCCCCCCCCCCCCTTCCACCGGGCGCATGGAAGGGGCGAACCGGGGCCCTACCTAATACCGCTGGTACGCGAAGGACCAGCGGGCAAGCGCGCCGCGCTCTATTGGTAAAACGCGGAGTTAAGGCGTTGTTTACACAAAATGGTACACGTAAATGTACATCATTTCAAGAATTCTGCTCACCAGATCGAAGTCAAACTTACCAAACCGTTTTCCGCAGGTATAAAACTACTATTTACGCATTCAGTTCGCCTTGTCAACGTTTCGATAACTTTAAAAAATGATTTAAAGTCGCGAGGTGGGCACATCAGCCACCGGCAATGGCGGACATGCTTGGCCTGCTTTCGCGTTGTTGACACAACATGCCGACCAAATAAAATGAAAAAAATCACTGCTCTCATAACGTTACGATTGGAACTCATTCTTTGAGGCACACATTTAGTTGGCAGAACCGGGGCAAGTTTCAGTAAAACTGAAGTAGTTTTAAAGAAGGCAGTACGGTGGTCACGTGCGAATTTCAGTGGTGTTAGCTCATTCTTGCGCTCGAAACTAAAGGCTGCTCTGGAAATCCAAGTGTACGAATGTCGCACACTTTTAGGTGTGCGAGGATTCATTCGTACACTTGGCCACTCAAACGTGTGAATATCTTAGAAAAATTCACACGTTTAAGTGGCCAAGTGTACGAATAAATCCTCGCACATCTACAAGTGTGCGACATTCACACACTTCGGTTTCCAGTGTGGCTTTGTTTGAACGCAGACTTTAGAAGTTTCTCTTTCGCTCCGTGTTGGCTCGTCTCGGCCTACCCCCTCCACGAAAAAATATCCCCTTCCCCTGTTCATTTTGCCTGACGAGTCGAGCATTACCATAGAAGCTCGAATTTCAATTCAAATTTACAAAATTTCTGCAATACAGATTTCAACTAGACTTCAGAATCGAATGTACTAGATTACATTCTAAATGTATGCTTAATATCATCGAATTCCCTTCAGCAGATTTTTTTCTGACGTAAGGGGCAATATGAAACAAAACACGCTCGTTTTCCAGCGATTTTAGAAGGCAACTCCGTTGCCTAAAAATTATGCCGTACTGGCTGCTCGCTCTGCCGGTTGCTCTCTGCTGGCTGCGCTGCTCTCTGCTGGCTGCGCTGCTCTCTGCATAATGCTCGCTGTATGACAGTACAAGCAGGCTGATACCTTCGTATCATCTGCTAAAAACAGACCACGCGACCGTGACCAAAAAGTTCCGGAGCGCCGGAACTTGAAAGCAGATGATACGTATGGTAGATGTCCCTACGCGTCGCGTCGCAGGCTGCAGGGAAGCGGAGCGCTGTCGCGCTGGGCTAGGAGGGAGGAGGCGCACGGCAGGAGGGGGCACCGGCCGGGTGGCCCGGTAGATTGGCACTAATTTTGCGATTTTTCGATTTTTGATGGTCTTAGGGGTGGGGATTTGTTGTTTTGGTGAGAAAACTTGTTTCCCGTTCTCGGAGCCCTGTCCGATAACTCTAAAGGGTGCCGCCGAAAATTCAAAGTTTGCAGTTTGGGTTTTTCTTACGGATTTTTTAACAACTTTCCTTCGCCTCCGATCGCAATGACCCTTCTGACAAAAAAATGAAGTAATAATGTTACTTTACCACCCCGCGAAGTCGCTGGGATGTGGCTCAAATAGTTTCGGAGATATGGTCAAAAAAGGTTTTGGTGTTTTTTTTTAAAAATGACCAATTTTCAGTCTTAGCGCCCCCAGGGCCACTCCGGCGGTCAAAAAAATCCCCAAAAATTCAGGTAGAAGTAAAAACGTGTGCAGAATCCAAACTTTTTTCGGATAAGCCGTCTGCTGAAGGATTTCGCCGATATTTCGACTGGAATGTGTTGAAATATTAATAGGTAGAGGTTTCGTGACGCTAGGATCACTCTCGTTCCCTTGTTTGACCTCGGATCGCAATTGCCCTTACGACATGAAATATGGTAAAAAAAAATTCGCAACCACCCTGCAAAGTCGCTACGCTGTGGCTCAAGTAGTATCGGAGATACTCACGATTTAGTGTTTTACCGACTCAGTTCACTGTCAGAAAAATCGTACCAAAGTACACAAAAGGTACGATAATTTTCTGGTCAAGTCCTTGCCTGCTCTGAGTGTACTTGGCTAGTACGGTCTTTTGAGGTACGAAGTACACCAGATTTATCTTAAGATTACTGTACTTCGTACCTCAAAAGACCGTACTAGCAAAGTACAACCAGAGCAGGCAAGGACTTGACCAGTAAATGATCGTACCTTAACGTGCTTTTTTCTGACAGTGTTCTTTTACGGACTCGCACGCTTCAAGAAAGGCGCTACGTTACGCCCTAGTTTTACCAGTGCTCTGTCGCACTGGCCGGTGCCGGCTTTGCTGTCTCTCTCGCTCAGCAAAGAGCCGACAAACGCGAAACGCTCACCAAGCAGCCGAGCGGAGCCGAGTGGAGCAGAGCGGGTCCGAGCCGAGCGGTCCCCCACTCAAAAACTCGTTGTACACTTGTAAAATTACTCGCGCCTACTCGCCGAAACTCGCGCCAACTCGCAGATACTCGTGTCAACTCGCAAATACTCGCGCCAACTCGCCAATACTCGCCGCAACTCGCGAATACTCGCGACAACTCGCTAAATACTCGGCACAAATCGCAAAATTTTAGTTAAATAATCGGCACAGCCCGCTAAATTTTCATTAAGTTCTCGTTCGCCTACTCGCCAATACTCGCCCCAACTCGCCGAAACTCGCAGATGCTACTCGCAGATTTGACTACTCGTTGCACACCAACTTTTGGAGTGGGCGAGCCCTCGTACTCGCCAATTATTGGCACCAACTCGCCAATACTCGGGCCAACTCGTCAATACTCGCGCCAACTCGCCAGTACTCGCGCCAACTCGCCAATACTCGCATCAACTCGCCAATACTCGCGCTAACTCGGCCATACTCGCGCCTACTCGCCAATACTCGTCTCTACTCGCTAACTCACCAACTCGTTGTACACCAGTTTTAAGAGTGGGGGACCCCTCGGTCCAAGCGAGGCCCAGCTAGCCGAGCCGAGCGCAGCGGGGCAAGCGATGCGAGCGAGGTTCGGTAGCCGAGTTTACCGACCACCGACCCTCGCTCTGCCGTGCCGTGCCGTGTCAGTGCCGCGCTGACTGGCTAGCCGAAGTCACTCATCAGCGCGTGCCGTGGCGTGCCCGCCGTGCCGTGCTTTGCCGCCTGCCCTAGCGCGTCGATATCTCGACACTTGAAAACTATAAACCCGTAGTTCACCAGGCCTCCGTACAAACCCGTAGTTGGCCAGGCCTCCGTATAGACACGTAGTTGGCCGGGCCTCCGTATAGACACGTAGTTGACCAGGCCGCGGTACAGGCACGTAGTTGAGCCGGGTCGCTCAATAGGGTCGTAACTGCTCTGGGACCGGTTCCGAGATAATGCGAATCTAATTTTTCGGCTGTCCGTATGATTCGAAGAGGTCATGTTCGATATGTTTGTCGGTCCTGAACAATAGAGTGGTACTTAAGCTTTCATTTGATGTATTTGAAGGTGCACAAACATGACTAGAAACTTTGGAAAAGCGTTAAAACCGAGACCGTTTCAGTGGATCGCCCGACTTACGACTTTTTAGGTGGTAATTCTTGCAACTCGTGCCTACCTCATTCAGGGTAAGTCGAACTGCCTACTTATGTTCTGAATAACCTGCACTTCTTCTATTTGACTATAAAATATTTTATCTGAACTAACCAACAAGAAAAGTTCTGTGCCTGATTAAATTTTTGCCAATTATTAGCTAAAGGTAAAATTCAGTTTGGAAAGATGATTTTTGTTAACGAATAATAAACATCCTATTTTACTAGAAAATTTTACGATGAATGTATAGTATGGATTGGATGTTAGAAGTCTGGTTCATCAAAGTTGAAAATTGTATTTATGCACTGTGTGACGTTCTTGTTCATAGTTAATATCGTTTGCTACAGTCTGCTTAGCTTAATCTCACAGCTTCAGGTATTTGCTTTTTTGTTGAATTTTGATTAATTTTACTATTTTTATGTTGCAGGTTTGCTCTGTATAAATGTGCCTACTTTTGAGTTCCGAAGTGTGGAGACAGCAAAACTACCAACACAGAACTGACAATATTGAAGAAAAAAAACACAACCTTGTAAACTGCGTGAACTTAAATAAAATATCTTTATGTTTCTGTTCATTATAACTGCTGTCCATTTCTGGCATTCCCTTTGAAAATGACGAGTAGGAGAAATAATGAAAATAATGTTTAATTTAAAAACAGGACAACTAACAAAAGTTTCCATTGTTTAAAAAAAATTACAGGTAAAACAATATTTTTTTTAAAAAAAAATATGATATACATGGCAGTATGCCACTGAGGAACAAGTGTTTTTTCATAAAAATATAAGGAAGAACAAGAGAACAAAAATTATGGCAAGAACTCAAGTTGCTCTCTTTTTAACATTGTGCAAACTGTGAGATATGACTCAGTCAGCTAATAAAACACGTCAATATCCTAGTACTTAAAGTTAAAAGTTTCATTTTAATTGTCACTTGCTTCATTAAAACTTTCATTTGTACTTTCATCCTGGTAGGGAATATTGTCTGAATTACCTGCATCACTATCTGGAGAATCTTCATCAGAGTTATTATTTACATCAGGATTTTTACCTGGACCAGACTTATCTCCATCTTCCTTGCATCTTTCTTTGCAATTTGAAGTTCCTCTTCATAATCCGACTCTTCAACTTCTTCATCATTTTCATAATCAAATAAAAATTCTCTTTCTGCTGTCTGTCTTGCCTCTTCATCCTCACTCAATTCATCTTCATTGGCATTATCACTAAGTAATGGGTTATTCAAGTCAGGAAAATTCAGTAGTCCTTTGTAAAAATCATGCTTATGAGAGGGTATCACAAGTTCATTGCACAAATTTGCTAAGTCAGTTAGTTTTTTAGCTTTCAACCGCAAAGGGCCATCAAAGGCTTTGGGGACCAAATACGTTGTTAAGTTAACTTGGCCGCCTACCTTTGTTATTTTGATCTCTACAGCGGTAGGTGCAGTGAGGTCATGTTTCACAAATACTTTGCCCGGATTTTCTCCATCAACAACAATTTCTCTTAAACTCTTCCACTTAGCGTTTTTGTTAGTCCAATTCTGCAAAGTATCTGCAAGCGGATGAAAGTCTAATATCTCTGGGCCAACAAGCTTGACATCATACTTGCTCCCCTTCCTTTTAGCGTTCTCAATTATGGGGACTAAATCCTTGGGAACATAAATTTGCTCATATCGTGCTGCTTTTTCTATTGTTGAGTGCATAGAATCAGCTTCGTTCATAGTGTGGCCACGTTCCATGTACCTGTGGGTGATAGTGATATTATACTGAGCCGCAGCCCATGTGTAAGCAGAAAACAAATATTTGTTTTTGTTCTGCCCACCACAATTGTCTGACCAAATAAAAAAGTCTGTTATTCCTTCTGAAACTTTTTTCTTGATAAAGAGAAGGACACATGTGGCAATTTCATTGGCTCCTCTTTTTGCCTCACTCTCATCCCAAAGGTAGCAATATCCTTTCTTGAAAGTTTTGTCATAAACAGTGAAATTATAAGTTGACAACTTCCTTTTGTAAAACACCATGCCTGCTTCTGTTTTTGGCAAGGAAATAACTTGTTGTAAGTCCATTAAGCAGTAACAGACAGTGTCACTACATGCCTTAGCCTTCTTTTCATCTTCTTTTCTTGCAGCTTTTGCGTTCTTCTTATTTCTCAAATGCTCATCAAACTTTGCTTGCAATTTCAGTTTCTGAGCAGCCGTGCCTATTTCATATACTAGGCATAAGTCACAACGATCCTTCTTTGGCTTGTGAAATCCTAAGTTGAACTGGGTGCAAAAAACTTTCCTGTACCGTTTTTCTGATTTAATGGCTTCACTGGGTTTATTTTTTGACATCCAGGTTTTGTAAAGCCGCCACATTTGCCTGATGGTGAGAGTAGGAGACAAATATTTTCTTTTAGATCTCATGCGGCAAAAATGCGAAGGTACTGTTTTGAACAAACCAATGTGCTCCTTTATATTACTATCTTGTTTATTTTTTTCTACAGGATCAATTTTGGGGTGCTTGCCTCGCTTGTCTGGAGAAGTAACAATGCCACCTCTTTCAAGTTTCTCTACCTGTGTCCTTACTGGACTTTCTGATATCCCCAGTGTGTTGAGAAACATAGTTTTACATACAAACAACTGTCCACTTGGAAATTTAAAGGAGTACTTGATGGTATGAGCTCTTTGAGTCACATCGTCACCAGTCTTCTGTACAGCTGGTTTTTTTATTGTTATGGACTCACGAATGAAACCATCCTGCTTCTGCTTCTCTCCCAGAGCCCAGTATTTCTTAAAAACTTTATCTCGCTCCTCTTCACTTATTTTGTCATGGCATTTAAATCTACAGTTTACACAGGGTGGTCTCATCTGTCTTGCTTGTACTATTACTCCTTTCATATTAGTGTATTCTTTACCTTGATTACAGGCTGCCTTTGCTTTGTCCTGTTTTGATAATGTTCTTTCCTTTTTCCTAGTTGTCACTTTCTGTGGAGTAACGTAACCCTCATTTTCTTGGAAGCTTTCATCTAACTCAGCGAGAGGTGCAGCCAATGCCTCTTCATTTATAAGACTAGTTGCAACAACTGAAAGGACATAACTAAAATTAGTATTTTTATCAACCCAAATTAAAGTTAAATGCATTGAATAAAGAACAATGACTCAAAAATCAATGCTTACTTTCAACTTCTGAAGAACTATTAGGCACCTCTGGTGTCTCAGGTGGAGTTGGTGGAATAGCGAATGCTGGTGTTCGCAAAGAAAAAATTGTTGTGTCATCATCTTTAGAGATGGGAGTACCATTTCCAGTTGGGGTTGAGGGTAGAATAATTGGCTGTCCCGGAGATAACAAGCTAGATTCCTGAATAATTTTGTGAAATTCTGCATCTACATCATCCATGTTAAGAACTGGCAGTAACATTGTACCTTCATCTAAATTTAAAATGCCTGAAACAAGGACAGAGAAAATAATGTTTTAAAACAAAATCTCAATTTTTCACACATCTGACTCATGATAGATGTTTTAAACTCACCAGTAGGATTATCCTCCATGTTAAATGATGTGGCATAATCACTACAAGTAAAATCTCCTTCTGAATTAAAACCTATAAACATATATATGGGGTTAAGAGACAGTATTCTTAAAGAAAAAATCTATTCAAAGATATAGCTTTTCAATAATTTACCATCTGAGATAGGTGATGGTGGTGTCAGAAGAGAACTTCTTGGTGTGGGTTTTGGAGGAGTACGAGATTTACCCCTGGGTGCTGGCACTGGAATAGCCTTCACAATTGTCGTTCTGGCTGCTGGCACTGGAAGAATAGCCTTCACAATTGTCGTTCTGGCTGCTGGCACTGGAATGTTTGATTTGAGACGGGGGACTGGAGTTGGAGTTACTTTTGGTTCCGAAACTTGTTTGACTGACAGTCTATCCATTGCATCCGCAATCAAACCTGTTGAGAAACAAAAAACTTAAGAAAATATTTTAAAAGGTTGACAACTATTCATAATAAGAATTCACTTACCATCGTTAGTAACTCCAGGGGAAGGAGAACTAATTTTTTCAATGTTTTCAGAAACAGTAATTGTAAATGGCACATCAGCAGGAGTTAAAGTTACCCCATCCTTAATTGACATTTCCCTAAGTTGAATGGAAGTTGAATCAATATCTGTTGGTAAGATTGTACATTTTAGTGGAACAGTTAAAAAAGTAGGTTTAAAGTAATTATGAAAAAGAAAAAGGAAAAAATGTACCTTTGTTTTTTGCAATACTGTTTGTTTCAAAGCCAAAATGTTTTCCATCCATAGCTAAAATAAAATAAAAAGAAAACATGCAAACTTCAATTATATGAACATGACCTCAGATATGCAACTCATGAAAATAAGCATATGTTCACAGCAATAGTATTTTCTAATCCAATTCGGCAAGGCATAAACCAAACAAATAGTAAAGGCGGATCCACCATGGTCTTAATCACATCACATCATTTTGACCTCTAGTTTTCAGTACATTAACTTGAAGTTCCATTTCCAGTGATGAGATGAAAATTTTGTGGATCAGCCATATCTTAACTCTTGCAGCAACGCCATTGTATGTTTGTTGAAAGAATGGAATGAATTTTGCAAGGCTAGAATCAACTTTGTACTGTACTGATGAAAATTGTCAGAAATAAACAATTTCTTGTCACGAAATCTTCAAAAATATTGTGTGGAATGTTTTCAGGGCACATCCTATCTATTCTTTGTGAGTAAATGTGTGACATTGTCCTATTGTTACTATGCAAATTAGCTGTTCAAAGTACTTTTCCTAACTTTATATAGCATAGCTTAGTGAATAACAGTTTATTTACTCATAAAAGCTGCTTAAGAGCAAATTTGCATAGTGACAATAGGACAATGTCACACATTTACTATCAAAGAATGCATAGGATGTGCGTGGAAAACATTCCATACAATATTTTCCAAGATTTCGAGACAAGAAATTGTTTATTACTGACAATTTTAATCAGTACAGAATAAAGTTGATTTGAGCCTTGCAAAATCATTCCATTCTTTTAACAAACATGTAATGGAGTTGCTGAAAGAGTTGTGATATGGATCACTACTGGAAATGAAACTTCAAGTTGATGTATTGAAAACTTTAAGTTATAAATAAGTGATGTGATGTGATACAATCACTGTGGATCCACCTTAAGACCATCTGCCCAATGCGACATTGAGTGAGACAATATGTAAGACTTCACCGCATACAAATGAAATGTCGAAGAAAAACCTTAGAAGCACATTCAAAGAATATCTTTACAAGTCATTAACTTGTATTATATTATGTAGCAAAACTCCTACTCAATAGGAAAAGAAAAGCAAGAAAGGTTTGTGAAGAAAAAAAAGTACCTGAAGCTTTCACAGCACAAGAAGTAGTATCATGCAGAATATTTCTTTTTTTTACATACTGTTCATCAGCTGTTGTGGTAACCATACTAGTTTTTTCAGGAGTAAGTGATTTCCGTTTGACTCCACACTCTAGAAGCAGAATAAATTAATGATAGAATAGTCTTAAAAGAGTGAAGGCATCAATGCCCACCAGTGCTAATAATTTTAACATACTTTGACTCGGAGTGGGTTGATTTGAAGTTTCAGAAGTATTCATTCTGGCTAATAATGGTTGGCGGGTAGAATATGCCAACTTCCTTCTTACTGTGGTAAGTGACTTATCTAAAAATAAAGGTAGCAATTATAATCAGAATTCCTCAAATTAACAGGTGCATAAGAGAGTGCTAACAGTACCTTTTTTCATAACAGCTTTAACTCCAGTGAAACCACTCAACCCAAAGATCTTGTTGGCAGGTGAGGTCAGTGGTGAGGAAGGTACCGAGCTCTTAATGGGTGTTTTACAAGATGGTGACAAAACTGCACTTAAACTTTCTGTGAAATAAATTAGTTTTGTGAATATAACAATAAAAACAGTACATTGTTATAAGCAAGAATTTGGTAAATAAAAAGATACAGAACCTTTCTCTTCTATATTTTCATCAGACTTGATACTTTTCTTAGCAATGTTTCCATCAGTAGTGATGTGCGAAGCCTTCGAATTCGAATCGAATCGAATCGAATCAGTACCCCTTCGATTCGGATCGATTTCGAATCGATCAGGTTCGATATCGATGGATTCGAAGACAGGAATTTCTCTACGTTCGAATTCGAAGCGGCTGCGCGCGCAGCGCGCCCGCGCCTAACCATCGTCTTTTGTTTTCCCTCACCCCAGCCGCAACCCCTCCCCTCCCCTCCCTCCTCCTTCCAGGGCATCCATTTGGCAACGATGTTTGTTATTATTATTACGTCTTTGATATGGTTGTCGGTCCCTCTGTGGCTAGAAACTAAAAAAACTAAACTAAAAATTTTAAGGAGGTATGTTGTTTTTCTAAAATGTGGAACAAGGTTACGTCCAACACTCGTATGGATATCGATCTAGCGTCTTTATTGATAGATATATTATGTTTAGACGGAGCTGTAGAGAGGTTATGGTTGCTGGACCGGGCTTCACTTTCATCATTAACAAATTTTAATTCAAGTATGTAGTTTAATCCCTAACTTTCTTTATCAAAAGTGACCTTCTAAAAAACTGTTCCCTAATTTAATGTTTTGTTTTAATAGGTGGCACTTTTTGGAAAGTAAAACTATTATGGAGGATTCCGAGTGGCAAGGGGCTGACAGCCCTGACCAGGCTGACTCCAGGCTGACTTTACTGACTTCTCTTCATCTAGAGGAAGATGAGGTAGAAGATAAAGACCCTGATCCTTCTAATAGTGCCTGCACCTCTAAAACTCCCGAAGCGCTGTCAAGAGGAAGTTCAAGTAAGAGAAAATTAACAGATTATTTCAAAACTAATAACAACAGCGACACAGGGGATAAAGATAAACAAGAGAATGACACTGCCAGTGACGTAGTTCTCATTGAAAGCAATGAAGCTAGACCAGCTGACGAGATTCAGCAAGGGCAAGATACAGAAATTAACATAAGCGAAGAAGATCTGAAGATTATTACGGGCCCAGCTATAATTTGGCAATTTTACATCCGGCTGGACAAAACAAGAGCCAAGTGCAAGGCATGTGATGCCATTCGGTCAACCCCTACTGGCACCACAACAACATTACAAGATCATTTAAAGAAACATCATGGAAGGTAATTGTAATTCAAAGTTGGTTTTTTTAACTTTATATTAATTTATTTTTATCTTTAGTAAATTGTGCCTTTTTTATATTTTTCTAGGTTTAAAGAGTTTCAAAGATTGAGTCAACTAAAGAAAAACTTTCTAAATAATGCAAAGGGAAAGAAGAAGGAAACCAACACAATAAAAAAATGTTTTGTCAATAAGTTGTACATGGACTCAAAATCTGCAAGGGCCGTAGCTATCACTCATCAAATAGCTCTGTGGATATGCCGAAACTTGCATCCGTATTCAGTTGTGGATGAAGAGGAATTTATTAAGTTGGTTGAGCTTCTTGAACCTCGGTATAAAGTCCCATGTAGGACAACATTTTCTAGAAGTGTAATTCCTAAACTTTATCTAAAATTGAAATCAATTGCTGCAGATTATCTTAAACTCATCAAAGGAAAATTAGAATCTATAAGTCTCACAACAGATTTGTGGACTTCAAACACTGCTAAGGATTCATATATTGGTCTTACTGCTCAGTTCATAGATACAAATTGGGACCTTATCAAGCTCAGTGTAGAGTGTGACCATTTTCCTGGGATCCATGATGGTCAGGCTATTCTTAAAAAAGTTGAAAATTTGTGCGAAGAACAACTGGGACTTAAAGAAAATGATCTTGATCAGCCTACGGTCTACATCACTGCGGATAATGGATCAAATATGGCAGCAGCACTATCACAGCCAAGTATCAGAAAACAAAATGATCCCAAAGTTGCAGCTGTGTTGAAAAAAAAAAGATGGTGGAATCACATTAAGTGTATGAATCACACCCTCCAGCTGGCTATCAATGATGCCAGAAAGGAAATGGATGCCAAAACTGTGATAGATAAAGTGCAAAATTTAGCTGTAAGATATGCAAGATCAAAGACTGCTAGAGAATGTCTAGAAAGATTTCAGCAAGAACACAATCTTCCCCGGCATGAGATTATTTTTTACTGTGAAACTCGCTGGAACAGTGAATACCTTATGCTGGCCAGGTTTTTGGAACAAAAAGCTGCGATTACCAGTGAACTTGCTTTTGCATGTGAAGAAAATCTTCCAGTTCAAGACTGGCGCATGATAGAGGGGTTTGTACAGGTACTTAAGCCTATCTTTGAAAATACCGCTCCACTGGGGAGCTCCAAAGAAGTTACTTTTTCAACTGTGATACCAGTTTTGAATGAAATTACTACTTCCTTGCATGAATTCATAATGAAGGCTCCAAAGGGTAGTGGCATTTTATTTGCAAGGAAACTTCTAGCTAAAGTTGAGGAAAGATTTCCCCACGAGTCCTATGCTGAGAATGAATTTTATCAAATTGGAATGATAATTGATCCCAGGTTCAAGGACCTACTTGTCTCCAGTTATGAAAACGATAGAACTGGACACCTGCTGCTGGAAAGTCAAGCCCTGGATAAATATAGAGAACACATTAGAAGAGGCATAATTGTTCCCAATGATGCAGAAGGACCACCATTGCCAGTACAGTCCTCCGCCTCTAAATCTACTGGAACAGTGGGCTCTGTAAAAAAGGCAAGGTTCAGCCAGATTGCTAGACTTACAAAAGACCGGACAGAGACCTCTATTGCAACAACAGATACAATGGCCAGAATTACAGCTGAGGTAAAACTTATAGAAATATATTTTTTATCAAGATGTATTTCATTTTCATTAATTTTTTTTAAAATGATTATTTTATATTCATGAAGTTATTTTTGTTTTGTTTAGGTTGAAGCATACCTGGCAACCCCAACTATTGATGAAGATAAAGATCCACTTGAGTGGTGGAGAGAGAATGCGGAAAAGTTTCCAATGCTTCTCCCCGTTGCCAAACATTACCTTGGACTGGCTCCGACTGAGGTGGATAGTGAGAGGGTGTTCTCTGTGGGTGGCAATACTTGCACTAAGAAACGGAGCAACCTACTTCCTGATCATTTGAAAGAAATAATCTACATCCATGATAATTACAACACTCTTATGATGCTTGCCAAAAAATACAATTTGAAATAGGTTTCATATTTTAGAACTCCCAAGTTTATGCCTCTTCTTTATTTTGTTTGAAATTCCCAGGTATTATCAATGAACATTTTAAAAAATTTCCCCCCTGTGGTGCCTTATCTATTTTGATTTAAAAATTGGTTGGCATACATATTTTTGACTCCTTTGAAGTTAGAATTAAGTATAAGTACTGTATGTTCATACTTAAAATATTACATCACTAGCCCTCTGATGTGACAAAGAGCGTAATTTTATATGAGTGAATGTTCTCCCTCGCTCAAAGAATTTTCTCCATCTAATGTTCACTAGTGACCTTCCATGCATTATGCATTGCAAATTTTGTCTTTGTGGTCTCAAAAAATGTGATCCAGTACTGTCCCTCAGAATATCTTTTTGGCAAAAGTACATTTTCTTTAAAAGGTGTTCTTAGGTAGTAAATAAGTTGACATTTCATTCTGACCACAGCTATAGCATGTGAAATGACCTCAATCAGGCAAGAGACAAAATTTGCATTGCATAGAGGATCACTAGTAAATATAAGATTTAGAAAATTATTTGTATGAGGGAAAACAATCTCTTCTATGAACTAACACCCCATTGTCAGAGGGCCAGTGACATGTGACATGTGACATGTAAATCACTTTCAATCTTTTATTTTTGTTTCTTGTTTTTTTATTTATATTTATAATTGTTTGTGCTGTCATCTCTAGGTACATATATTAAACAATTTTATGTACATTACAAGTGCATTAATAGCCTTGCCTGTCAAATCTATGTCAATTCTAAATGTGATTTTCTGCCTAGTTACTGCAGTAAAGTTTACTTTCATAGTCAAATTTGATCTCAATATGTCAGGTCTATATTTATTTTTATGAACCACCTTTGTCACTGAATGAGTCCCGTTATTTTACTTTCCTTCCTCAGGAGGAAAAAAATTGTTTCTCGTGATTCTGGATATAAGTTGTGGTTATCGTTGCAGATGAAATTATTATTACATCTACATCCCTTGTACAAATTATCTCTGCGGAGCGTTGCGTATAAATTTTAGGGCATTTTAAGTGATTTGATGAGATTCGATTCGATTCGGATTTGAAGTGGGGACCTTCGATTCGATTCGCTTCGGGGGAAAAAAATGGGATTCGATTCGATTCGATTCGGGGAAATTTTTAGAAATTCGATTCGATTCGATTCGACTTTCAAAAAAGCCACTTCGCACATCACTATCCATCAGTGGGACTGGAGCACTTGAACGGAGTGAGATGAGAAATGAGCCTAGGATTTTCACTAAAATTGGAGAAGAAACTGCACTAGAACTTCCTGCAAGAATTTTTTTAGACAGAAAATTATTGAAATTATATGAACAAGTGCATTTTGTTATAAACAGAGTGTAAAATAAATACAGTACCGTTTCCACTTAAATTTGCAGTAGACTTATTACTTTCATTGGCATCTTTCTTTTCAAAAGCAAGGAAAGTAGGCACTTTAATTATGGAATCCAAATTGCTGGCACTTGTACACTTTGATCGAGTAGTAGAAGTAATCCTGCCTACATTAGTGACTGGAATCACTATACTGGAACATTCTGTAGGAAAATATATAATTACATTTTATTTTTAAAATGAGAACAGTGATGCATAGTTATAATAGTTGTCCACAGCAAAACCATAGTACCTTTTGATGAGTCAGACTTTAAACTTTCAACAGGAATACCGCCTTTGTTTGAAGAGGCAATGACAGTTGACGGATTCATGGAATTCAAATCACTGACACTTGCGCTCTTTATTCGAGTGACAGGAGAAGTAAAATTAGCCTGATTGGAGCAAGATGCAGAGGGGAATGCACTGATTCTTTCTGTAAGAAAATTTATCTTTTTAATAAAATAGTTAAGAGAGAGAACACACTTTTAAAGAACTAAAACACTACTACTACACTTACTAACTTACCTTTATTCAGTGGAACTGCGCTATTTGTTTTACTTTCATGTTGGTTGATCGCATTACTAATAGTCTTGTTGATATACGAATCACTCACACTGACAGGTGGGCATTCACTCTCCTGATACTGGTTTTCCTGAAGCCATGTGTTGACTTTCTTATTTCCAGCTACAACAAACAAGCAGGCCCGCCCTTCCGCCAAACGTCGTTGCCAGCTCCGCTTTGCTACGCTGGCAACTCCGTTCGGCAGGGGTCGTGCCTGCTTGGCCTGCCGGCGGCGTTCGGTCGGGCCTTCGGCCCGACCCCTAAGTCACACAGAACGTCCTCTTAGCTTGTAAATGATCGGGCCTGCGGCCCGTAAAGGCATTCTCTTCGAAGAAAGGCAGTTTGTAACGGTGAACCACCGAAACTACAGCCCTCCCTTCTGCTTTGAAAACGTGCCGATAGTGACTAAACGGTCAGTTATTCGGCAAAAAAGGGGAGTCGGAAATCTCGAAAAATGACGAAATACGTGAGTTCGGCCTCAGGTGGAACGGTTGAACTTGGATATAATTTGGCAGCAGATGGCAACACTGAATTACGCTCGTCGAACCAATTTTAATGGTATAGGCGTCGAGGGGTGTCGAAAATTTCAAAAATTGTCGAAATATGTCGAAAATTGTCGAAATATGTAGAAATTCGTAAAAAAATGTCGAAAAATCTCGAAATATCTCAAAAATGTTGAAATACATCGAAAAATATGGATAATGTCGAAAATCATCGAAAAACATCGAAAAATGAGGGATAATGTCGAAAAATGTCGAAGAATATTGAAAATTGTAAAAAATGTTTACGAATGTCAAAATATGTCGGAATATGTCAAAAATGTCGAAGCATATCAAAAAACATCGAAAATTATCAAAAATGTCAAAAATTATCGAAAATTATCGAAAATTATCGAAAAATTATCGAAAAATATCAAAAATTATCGAAAATGTCGAAAAATATCGAAAAATACCGCAAATGTCGAATAATATCAAAAAATATCGAAAAACAACGAAAAATGTCGAAAATACAGGAAAATATCGAGAAATGTCGAAAATAATCGAAATGTTTGAGTTTTGACGATTGGCAACACTGGAAATTGAAAAACGGTTGGCACCACTGAATTGCGCTCGAAAAGACGCTTCCAGAGAGGTGCTGGTCGATGGGGTGGAGAAAAGTTGAAATCTGGACCAATTTCAGGTGTTTTTTACAGTGTAGTCGCGAGTTGGGTCCGTTTTCATGAAAAACGGTGGGCGCCATTGAACTGGACGCGAAAAGACGGTTCCAGAGAGGTGAAGGTCGATGGGGTTGAGAAAAGTTGAAAACTGGACTAATTTCGGGTGTTTTTTACAGTGTAGTCGCGAGTTGGGTCCGTTTTCGTGAACAACGGTGTGCGCCATTGAACTGGACGTGAAAAGACGCTTCCAGACATGTGCGGGTCGATGGGGTTGAGAAAAATTGAAATCTGGACCAATTTCGGGTGTTTTTTACAGTGTAGTCGCAAGTTGGGTCCGTTTTCATGAAAAACGGTGGGCGCCATTGAACTGGACGCGAAAAGACGCTTCCAGAGAGGTGCAGGTCGATGGGGTTGAGAAAAGTTGAAAACTGGACCAATTTCGGGTGCTTTTTACAGTGTAGTCGCGAGTTGGGTCCGTTTTCATGAAAAACGGTGGGCGCCGTTGAACTGGACGCGAAAAGACGCTTCCATAGAGGTGCAGGTCGATGGGGTTGAGAAAAGTTGAAAACTGGACCAATTTCGGGTGCTTTTTACAGTGTGGTCGCGTGTTGGGTCCATTTTTTTGTAAAACGGTGTGCACCATTGAACTGGACGCGAAAAGACGCTTTCGGAGAGGTACGGGTCGACGGGGTTGGAAAAAGTTGATTTTTTTATTTTATTTATTTATTCATTTATTTATTCCGTGAAAACTTTAATAATTTTTTTCAGTGCCTTAATGAGGGTTGCCAGGATTTGCACCAGGCGTTTCGGTGTCCAGGAGTGACCCTTAAGATACCCTAAAAATTTCAACTCTCTAGCTCAACTCCTTCGAGTGGAACAGACAGACAAACAGACAGACAGACAGACAGACACCGCATCGGTTGCATAAGCCCGCTCTAAAGCTTTTTCAAAGCAGAAGGGCTGGCTAAAAAACAACTGTTATTAATCAAATGCGTGCAGTGACAACATGAAAACTACATAAAAGTGTGTCATTTTGAAAAGATTATACTACTTGTCGTTACTTAAAGCACAATCACAATTATAACCAAATAGGTCAACCATACCATACACAGTTTTATGATACAAAGTATATAAAGATCTTTGTTGTGTCATTTCTCATAAAAATGAAAGTCTAACTCAAAGATCATACTTTTAAAAACATCAATTCATAGTACACCAGTATACTTATGGGATGACACAGATATCCCTTTGAGTGAAAACAAACAATGTTTAGACCGTGTTGGAAAGAATTTAGGAAGAAACAAATCATAGCCAAAACTCATACATGCTATTATAACCTTATCTTGACAAATGTTTTGAAGTAACCACCAAAATCAAACAAGTTTGACTGAAACGACAGGTTCTACTGGCACACAAGAAAACAATTTCAGACAATTTGACAAAAATATTTACTCACTGCACATCTCTTTTGGTGGGCGGTTTAACCTCTCCACCAAGGACTTTGTAACCCATCGGGTTACATTTCTTATTGTAACCACTCCCTCCAAGTATGTCGCGAGGGCCCACAGACTTAAGCCGGCCTTAAGGCGTGGACCCGACGCTCCATATTTGGGAGCGAGTAATATTAGCACAGTTTTCGTACACACCCTCGAAGCGTACGTAGCCCCCCTGCCAGGTTATATATACTACCCGCACTCACTTTTGAGCTCAGTCCGAGTCACCCCGCCTGTGTATGAACATGAGAATTACTTGTAAGTAAAGGCACCACCATGAGTTCCACTGAGTTTATCCTTTGAACAGAACTGACCTAACGCCTCTGAGAAAACCCTAGCTTGGACTAGGCAGCATTCCCAACAATGGGATAAGTATAACCTTAAATGGTTACATTTGGTGGCAGCGTTAAGCGGTTTCATGGTCTTTCTGTTCGGGATGGCCCCGGTGACCTCCGGTGGAGGAGCCCTCCTTGTTCTTGTGTAGTGCAGTGAACAGTGAACGGTGAATAGTGTTCCGTGATTTTGCGCTCTAATGGCGCGTGTCCTTGTGCTCTCGGTGGGCTCGGAGTCCCTGCGTTTTCGCTTGGATCTCCATAGTGCTGATAGTTACATGGCTTATCGCCACTGTGGACACTTGGACGAGTACGCCCAGCTCGCGCCGCGCCGTGTGCCCGGTGGCCCCCTTGTGGTTGTTGGTGCCGTGTGCATCACTGCGGCCTGGTGTTTAGACTCTCTGCCGACCCCCCCTCCTCATGCGTTTGATCATGATTTTCTGGTGGTGACGGATGAGTCCCTGCCGGCCGATATCGATGGTGTCATTGGTCTGGGCATGTATGCCCTGATCCTTGCCCATCGCCCTGCAGCGCCCGCGCCTCGTTGTTAGTCGGCATGACCGGCAATGTCAGCCGTCTCTGCCGTGCGTTGGGTCGCTGAGAATTTTCAGGCCGACAGTCGCCGCCCGTATCCACGCTTTTATCTCGCGCGATATCTCTCGTTGACTGAGGAGTCCGGTGCTTCCGTCCTCCAGGCGTTTTGGTTTTTATGGCAGGAACTCCATGACCACCTTGAAGTCAGTTGGGAGAAAGAGCCTTTTCTGTCTGCCTTGAGGAAGGTAGGGCAGCTCCTTAACGCCAAGTTTCCGGAGGAGGAAGGAAAGTGTACGCTCGCCTTCATCTATGCGGCGCCACCACCACCCGATTCGGTGCACCTGTCCTTGCGTCGTTTCTTTCAAAAGGTTCAGGCCTCTGGTACTGTCCCTTCTAACGCTAAGGGGTTATTCGAGGCGGCCTACCAGAAGGTGAAGGCCGAACTTCCAGCGAAAAACGAGTTAAAGGATCAAACGACCATGGCTCAGGCCACTTATATCGCGAACGTGGAGACTTTCTCTGGCACCTCTCCGAAGTTCGACATTGATGATTTTATCGACGCCCTGGAGGGGGCGTTCGACCTTATCGAGAGCAACCCCGTCCCGGGTGGCACCCCGGTGCGCCTGGACGACAAATTCAAGTGTAGTTCATTGCGCCTCAAGTTGCGAGGAGAGGCTCGGGCCTGGCTTCGGAGTGACTCGGAGCTCCCCGTGTTAGCAGATTGGGCGGACCTCACGCAGCGCCTGCGTAATCGGTTCCGCACCAACGTCTCATTGGTCGCACTGCAAAACGCTTTCAAAAACTGTCTGCAACGGCATGGCGAGTCGCCTACTGCGTATGCAACCCGCCTTCGCTTGGCAGGACAAGAGGTGGCCCGGGCGCGGCCCGCCGCCGCTGACGAGGCGGAGAAGAAAATACGGAGGGCAATGCTCGAACATGACACCCTCGCTCAGTTTTTAACTGGCCTTCTGCCATCCATCGGCAGATTCGTAGGTGCGAGAAAACCAACGTCCCTCTCCGAAGCCATTACCGCGGCAGAGGATGAGACGTTGGCAGCCCTCCAACAGGACAGCAACGAGAGGCGTTTAGCCGCTCTCTCAGTCCGCCCGCCCGATCCACAGCCCACAGCCACTACTACCGCTCCCGCCGCCGCTGCCAGCGAAAGCGCACGTTTGGACGCTTTTGTGGCGGCGGTGCAAGGAGCAGCACCCGGCGGTAGTACATGCTTTTACTGTGGAGCCAAGGACCATTGGTACGCAGACTGCCCAAAGCGGCGTGCAGCCAATACAGCGGGCAGGAGCAGAGGCGCCGGTACTAGGCGTCGAAATAATCGCCCCCCCTTTCAGAATAATTTTCAAAATTCCCCTTCTCAGTCCTCCTCCCCCTCCTCGTCCCAAGCGAGCACCGCGTCCTCTCAGGGTCGCGGGGGCGCTCAAAATACGCGCGGGCAAGGAGAGGGGCGCGGCTCATGGCAGCCGCGAGGGCAGGGAGGCCAGCGTGGCTCTTGGCAGCCGCGCGGCCAGGGAAACCAGACACAGGGCCGGTTGAATTATGTTGCGGCGTGTGGGTGCACATGTAACTGTCACGCCACGTCCAATATGCCGCCGAACCCCGAGATGGGTCGGGACTCTCAGTAGCTCACTTGTCTCGACCCGAAGAACCTTGCATAGGTTGTGGGCATAGGCCAGGCAATTTAGTCCGGTTTCGTTTAGATGGTCGTCCGTTTTACTGTATGATTGACACAGGAAGTGACGTAAACATTATGCAGGCCAGCTCCGCTGTGACCTACGTCGCTGAAACCGTGACGAATCTAAAGGCGATCAACGACACACCTGTCCCCGTCTTAGGACGCACTCTCCTCGAATTACAGTACGGAACTAATAAATCCGTAGAAGTCGAATTTCTTATAGCAAAATCCGACTTCAGTTTACCATGCGAAGCTGTATTGGGGCTAGAGTTCTTGGACAAATATGGTTGTGTTATTGACGCCGGAAACCGTAGACTAAAATCGTCCATTTTAGGACTCGACGCCAAACTGGTACCTCTTAAGTGTGCCAGTTACTCTCTTTATGGTGTCAGTTGGCCCAGCTCTTTAGCTGCATTGGTGAATCGTACTACGCGTATTACGCGGGTACCAACAATGGGTTATGGGGAGATCTTATGGACTCGCATGGACTGCGACAGAGGAGATGTCCCTTTCAGGGAATTTTATAGGGAATACCCCGTCATGGTCAATCAAGACGAGGTAGTGCAAGGCCGAACAGAGCGCAATTTTTGGGCCTACACAGACGCACCCCAAGGCAAAGATTTTGGCTGCTTCGCTGCATATGAACAGTCCATGTCGCCTTGTTTTCTGGCAAACGCCCTAGTGCGCGTGACCGAGGACAATTTGGTTCCGGTGCACGCTGTCAATCTCACAGATGATGATTGGACTTTTCGATCAGGCACTGTAGTGGCGATGCTTCAGAGGGTGTCCTGTTTAAGCCCCGAGGACGATGCATCTTCCGTACCTCCGGCTCCTGGGAAGGTACCGCCCAGTTTAAGAGCCGACCCAAGCGTCTCTTCCCCTCGCGGCGGCCGCCATACTCCTCCCTCCCCCCGTCAGTGTACAGCCTCGTCGCGCGCCCCGGCGCGGACGAAGGGGTCACTGGCCGCGGACACAATCAGGCAAGAGTTAGCCAAAGTCCAGCTAACTCATTTACCTCGGGCGGAACGCGAGACGTTCTTTGCCCTCTTAAAGAGGTATTCTAAAGTATTCGATATCGAATCAATGGGCGGAAGCCCATCATTTGTGGCGCGTATACGACCACAAACGTCCGAACCCATATTCACGGCCCAATTCAGGCTACCTGTGCCACAACGAGATTTTTTATGCAAGGAAATACCGAAGTTAATTAAGCAAAATCTCTTGGAATACACAGAGAGTGTATATAATTCCCCAGTTTTGGCTGTTACAAAACCCCGTCCTGAACACGAACATGATTACAGGATGGTGGTTGATTTCCGAAAATTAAATAAAACTTTAGTGGGAACTATGTACGCTGCCATTCCAAGAATAGATGAAATCCTGGATTCGCTACAAGGCGCGACAGTCTTTTCGTCTCTCGATTTACGCTCAAGTTTCCATCTACTGCGCGTACATCCGGATGACCGCAAATACCTCGCTTTCACCCCGCCCTGCCCTGATATTCCTCGTGTCCAATACACGGCATGTCCGATGGGACTGTTGACTAGTTCGTTCCATCTGGTTTTACACTTGCAAAGGCTGTTGTTTGGTTTGTTAGGTACTTTTTGTCAAGTGTATTTGGACGACATTCTTATATATAGTCCAGACATAAAGTCACACTACAAACATTTAGAATCAGTTCTCAAGCGCTTGCATGACGACAATATGCGCTTATCAGCCCACAAGTGTGAAATTGCCAAATCTTCTCTTCGTTACCTTGGTTTTATCCTGTCAGCAGATGGAATTTTGCCAGACCCAGAGAAGACAAGCGCACTCCGTCGCATAAAGACGATTCGGACAGTTAAAGAACTCAGATCATTCTTAGGACTTGTCCAGTTTTATTCAGCGCATGTTCCTGGCCTGTGGCAGGCGGCTTATCCTTTACAGCGGAATTTACGAAAAGACGCTCCCTGGGAATGGGGAGATCAGCAGGAAGCAGCCCTGCATTATATTATTCGTGTCCTTACAGAAAGTCCCATCATGTTGCATTATCCGGATTTCTCTAAACCTTTCCGACTCACATGCGATGCTTCGGCAACTGGCGCTGCAGCAATTTTGTCTCAATTAGACAAAGAAGAAAAAGAAAGGGTAGTCGCGTACTGGAGTAAAGCATTTAATACAGCACAAAGGAATTATAGCGCGATTGAAATGGAACTAACAGCGGTCGTTTGGGGAATAAAGCACTTTTCACATTATCTTTTGTCAAGCCCCGGAGGTTTCGACCTGTATACAGACCACAAAAGTCTTTTGTTCTTGCATTCGCTAAAGAACCCATCCCCTAAATTATTTCGTTATGCCGCGTACCTAAGCACTCTTAATTTTCGCGTTCATCATATTCCTGGGCGCACCAATCCCGCTGACTTCCTTAGTCGTGTTATTATGTCTTTGACTTATCAAGACAAGGGGCTTAAGCCAGAATGGGTGCCATATTTTTATGACCACCACATGCTGAGTGAAGCGCAACACAAAGATGCGTTTTGCTCCGAAATCTTCGCGGACCTCACTGGCCCGGCGCCAACCTCCGCGTCGCTACGTAATTATTCCATCACGTCTCGTGGTCTGCTTGTAAAATGTGGTTCCCCGACGCCCAAAATAGTGGTGCCCTATGCTCTCCGGTCACGTGTACTTTATTTTGGTCATGACCTCTCAGGTCACTACCAAATAGACCGCACGTTGGATTTGATCCGACGACACTTCTTTTTCCCTAACATGCGTCAGTATGCGTGTGAGTATATTCGCAGTTGCGAAACGTGTCTAAAATTTAACAGAGGTTTGCCTCGACCAGCACCTCTGCATCAATTTCCAATTGCGTCGAGACCCTTTGAGAGAGTCTCTGTAGACCTGTGTGGCCCGTACATAAAGGACCACAATAACATGGTATATATGTTGGTCTACATGTGTGATTTTTCAAAATTCGCAATTATTTCTCCTCTGGAGGATAAGACAAGTACCCGCATAGCGGCAGCCCTCGTTAAGACGGCTTTTGGCCCTTTCGGTTTTCCCCGGGTGCTCCTAAGTGATTGTGATCCGTCCCTGATCGGATCAACACTTAAAAGAGTGTGTGATTTGATGCAAATTAAGCAACTCCACACCACTCCCTTTTATCCCCAGGGAAACAGCGTCAACGAACGGTCGCACAAAACTTTAAACAGATTATTGGCGATTCTCGTACAGCAGGACCCGTACACTTGGTCGGATTGGTTGCCTGTTGCCAATTTCATCTATAATAATATGATTCATTCTTCTACTCAAGAGACGCCATTTTATTTAGTGCACCTTCGTGATGCTAATGTTTCTGCAGATCTTCTGCAACCACATAGGGTATTTTATGACACTGGTGACGACTATATAGGGTATTTTACTCAAACCCGGGACCGGAAGTAAGAAGTAAAATGGAAGCATGAAATCGGAAACAGATGCTGGCTGCGGTCTGAGAAATTCACGGTCGACTGATTGTTTATATTTTTATATTTTAGTTTGCGATCAACATAACCACTTTTCTCTGCGCGTCTCAGTTTTCTGGCCAATTTATTTATATGGCCCGTTTTTAATATAGGCCGCGTGCCAGTCCTTAGATCTTGTTCAGTACCGGAAAATATCTGACATCTGGCTAGGTTATGTTCCTCTCCGACTACCTTTTTTCTGGTTTCAATTGAGTAATCATGTATGATCCGCCCTACTAGTTCAACATAATTCACGACAATTCTACTTTTCATACTCGCGTAACACTCCGTACACATTTTACCTCTCAAAAGTGTACTTTTCAAAACAAAATACTCACATGTAGTGATCGCAAACTGACATATAAACATACAGTCGATCGTAAATTTCTCATACCACGGTAGACCGCAGCCAGCATCTGTTTCCGATTTCGTGCTTCCATTTTACTTCTTACTTCCGGTCCCGGGTTTGAGTAAAATACCCTATTCAAAATACATTGCATAAGATTGATGTTGTCACCAAGTTAGCAGTACAGCATCTTGCAGCAAGTGCTGAACGCCGCGCACGCGCTTTCAATAAAAAGTCGCGTGCCCACAACATAAAACCAGGAGACAAAGTCTTCCTGTGGGATGATTTGCCTCCGCGTCATATGTCGCGGAAATTGCTTCCATTTTATAAGGGACCGTTTAGGGTGTTATCTATGCCCGGTCCTGTGACCGCACGCATTCAGTGGATTTATCCACCTCGGGCCCGAGACATTGAACCACGCATAGTGCACGTAAATAAATTACGATTTGCACCTGACTTGGATCCTCTTGGGCAGCCCCTGGATATAACAGATTTTGTCGATTCTCAAGCACCGCTGCCGGCCCGCGGTGAGCGCGGCCCTGCCACGGATTCGGTCGAGCCCCACGCGGCCCCGCCGTCCGTCGCGGCTGAGCCCAGCCCGACCCTCCCGGCCCCAGCGGCGTCAGCCGAGCCCCACGCGGACCTGCCGCCCGCCATAGCGGAGCCCGCCAGGCCCGGCCCTGCCGTACCGACAGCTGCCCCCCGTCCCCAGCTCCCTTCTACTTTCGGCGCGCGCCGCCGGGCGCGACGCCAAGTTGAGCCCTCGGACAGGCAGCTACGGTCCCACGGCCCTATTACTTAAGTTTGCGTGTTTGTTGCTTACCGATGCTCATGAGTTTCGTTTTCTCCGTGCTTGCTTTGTTTTAGCGCTGGTCTTGCTTCTTCTCGCGGTGGCTGCGTGGGGCAAGGAGCCCACGGCCACCCGCGGTCGCCCCGTCGCCAAAATGCCAAACAACACCATGCTCGCGGACGTGTCCGTAGAGCAACCGGATGGCCTAAATGCGGGATGCATTTTCACCCAGCGCGGGGACCTTTACTTCAGTGTATCGGATTGGCTCTTAGTGTTAAAAGTCCAGCGCGTCGACACTTATATGACAGTAGTCAATGCCTTGATAAATAAGTTTGCTGCTTTGCATGATCAATATGTTGAGTCCACTTCTACGCTTCATAACACTGTAATCCGAGACGAAATTGGTGGTATGCTGATGGAACTCACGCAGATTAAACGTGACTTGTCCGTTTTCCGCGCGTATGTAAACAATACGGAGCTTCCCTACGCCACAGTCAACGCCACTGTGACTCCGCCCGTCGCCGTTGGCAACGCGACTCAGACTAACACTACAGCGGCCCCCAGTAGAAGCAAGCGTCAGGTCCCGATCCCAGCTGGCATCGTGTCAAACTGCTCTATGACGGACCCTGCTAATTTGTGTCACCCCGCTAATGTGTTTTTGCCTCTGTGGGTCCCTTCCGCTAGCTCCCCTAAGGCTGCTGATTTGTCCCATTATTTAAGTGTGTTTTACCGACGAATTTCTCGTCGCATCCGCCGCGATGTTGAACTAAATCAACAACGGTACAGCCCCATGTCGCTTCCTAACATTTTACTTCGGCCTCTAAAACACAAATACATCAGCCCCACTCGTCCGCCTGTTTGGCCTCACACGGCTGCCGTCCTCTCTGCTTTATCAGCCAATCAGTCATCTACAAGCACAACTACGCCCAAGCCTTCTACAATCACTCCTCCTACCACTACTCATATGGTACCCACCACTACCGTTCCCATCATGTCAACAACAACGCAGCCGCAGTCCTCTACCACCCCCCTTCCCCCCTCTCGTCGTCCGGCCATTCACTCGCCTGTGTCGCGCCCCGCAGTTATTTCTGCCCGTCCTACGTCAACCACTACCACGCGGCCATCGCGGCCGGCTTCTCCCCCCACAACTCCCAAGATGTTCTTCCCTGCCCCTCCTCTCACCTCTACTACCTCCTCGACGACCACCACCACTACCTCCACTACCACCTCTCCCCGTCCCCCTTCCACTTCCACTACCTCTACTACGACCTCGTCCCCTTCCTTTCCCCCTCCGACTGCTACTGCCGCTACGTCCACGACTACAGCTCGCCTCGCGGTTTTCTCGACTTCCACTACAACCCCTTCACCCCGCCCTCGGCGTCCCCCTCCTCTTGTGGCCGTTGCCCCCAGCCGAGTCCCGTCGTCCGTAGTCCCCGTCTTGGCATCGAGCATCCCTACGCATACACCTCCCTCCCCTGCTGACATACAGGCCTACAAGCGCCTTCGGGATCAGCTGGCCAAGGCCACCAAGGCGCCGCTTCCCACAACAGTAGTCCCGCCTACTGTACGAACTGTGGTGGACGACTTACCTGACGGCGACACCGAACGTCGCCTCCTTAAGGAGTTCAGAGACTGGAAAATGGGTCTCTCCCTTTCTAGCACTTCTCCACCTACGACTTCGACTACGGCTCCCACACCAATTCCTTCTACTGATCCTTCCCAGACTACTCTGCGCCCTCGCAGCATTTCACCTGATCTTTCTTCTTTTCAACTGGTTTTGCCTTCCAAATCTCCACGCCCCGCATCACCCTTTTCGGATCCTTTCGCGCGCCCTAAACCCACTACTCCTAGGCCACGTAAACATTGGGATCTTTTCGGGCGAGCGGTGGGTGAGGCAACAGCGGACCCAGCTTTGTCTATCCCTGTTTTATCCCCTGTTGGCGAAAATCCGACTTCAGATTCAGCTTTTCCGGATCTTCCGGATACTTTTGCATTTCCCACCGGACAACCTGCTAATGGACCCCGTCCTGAGGGTTTTCCAGACTTCCCTGACTCAACGCATCCTTTAGACACTCCCATTTCCTCTCTTCCAGACCACACCTTAGCTTCTCTCCCGTATGGACTCTTTCTTCCAGCAGACTTCCTGCGGGATATCAATCTTACAGCTATTCCGCAGCCAGTCCCTCACCACCGAAGCCGCCGAGGAGTTTTCAAGTCCTGGTTTGGCATTATGGACAGCGCCGATCGGGAAAATCTCCAGTCCCGCTTCGATGAAATGAAGCTGAAAATCGATGGTCTACGAGTACTCCAGGACGCTCAGACAGGCTTGGCCAATGTCACTTTGGCCCGATTTTTGGCTCAAGACCGCATGATTGAGGCGCTGAAGCAGCTGGAAAAAGAGAGTTTCCAAATTACAATTGATCAACAAAATCAATACATGGAATATGCCTTGAAAATGCGTAGGATGCATGCCCTGATCGCGCAGGTAAGATCTGAAGTTAAAACGTTCTTAACTGCCTTTCATTTTGCAGAGTTAAACAACATGTTGAGCCCCGCGTTTGTCGATGCGGAGGCGTTCTCTAAGTTGCTTACGCAGCTTAGCGAGCAGCTTCCCCCTGGAATCCAACTCCCGGTTCTTCCTACCCCAGATCGCATTGACTACTATTTCCGAGTGGCTAGAGCAAGCGCTGTAGTAACTACAGACGCTATGCATCTCCATGTTCACCTGCCTCTAGTTTTTACCACCCGGAAATACAAGTTATATGAGATAACCCCTTTTCCTCGTAAACTTAACAATTCGGACATTTACTCATTCTACTCGACTGACACCAAGTACATCGCAGTAGATGAGCCGCAGAAGACTCATGTTCTGCTAACCGACGCGGATTTGCGGAGCTGCCACGACCATCCGGAGACACCGATCTGCTCTCCAGCTGTTCCAGTTCATGAGGAAGAAGATACGTGTGCCATCGCCCTGCTCCTGTCAGATAAGGCTAAAATAGATACTCTATGTGAACCTTATCTGCATTTTGTGAAAAATCCTCCGCCAACGTTTGTGTCGTATAGAGCCGGACACACTTGGGCTTTTAGCGTGCCGGAAAAGACCAAACTGGTCCTGACCGATACGCAGGGCCGTCATTTGCAGTCAAACGTAACGATGCTTCCTCAAACAGGCATCTTGCATTTGCCGGCTTTCACCATCGCCAAGGCTCTAGGCGTCGCCTTGTACAGCGGCTCCACCTTCGTCTCCCATGAGGACTTGTCTGGCAGTCTCATCTTGCCAGACATACCGTCAGTGGAACTGCCGCAGTTGGCCCTCAACAACACCAATCGGCACATCATCATCGAGCAGCTAGACGTCCTATTCAACAAATCGGCTCAGCTTGGCCTGGATGGAGCTCTTCGCCTTCAAGAAATCAAGGCAGCCCTGGAGTTACCTTGGTTCCGCGACTGGCACACGCACGCACTGGCTTATTCGGTAGGTGGCTCGATAGTGGGCGTTTTGATTATCATAATGATTGCTCTCTGGTGCTACTGGAAATATTGTCGTCCAGTAGTACGGGCTGTAGCAAATGTGGCCGCCCCAGTTATCAGTCCCTTTGCGGAAATGGCCACCTCTGCTTTTAATGAGGCCGTTTCCAGCCGAAGACGTCAGGCCCCTTCCCCGCCTTCTGCGCCAAAATATGTCCGTCCGCCCCGTTACTAATTTTTCCCTTTTCTTTTCCTCTCGCATCGACTTTCAAAATTTATAAATAATTGAACTTTTTCGTTTTTTTTTTTTGTTTCTTGGTACTGCTGTTGTTTTTCTCTCTTTTGTTGCAGCGCGATGCTTCGGGCACTGGCCGTCCCCATCCACGTGACTTTGGATCTGTACTCCACTCCCAGGCACCTAGATGGATTCGAAATACCTGCCCGTCCGCATCACGACTGCTCAAGGCCGCCATGCTTCAAATCCTACGAAAATCTGTATTACTTTTAATTTTATCCATGTTTTGATTTTGTTACATTGTACCTCGCTTTGAATCGGACTGAGCATAATTCTTTCTTTTACATTACCGTGGCGTATATTTTGTTAGGTATCACCTTTTCAGCATAAATTGTTGAGTAGGAGCTTTAACTGGTACGGTGCATTTCCAAAGTGTGAGTGTTACCCAGCCGTACAAGCCCTCCAGGTAACAGCCATGGTCATCTCCCGGGATTTTTATTTGAGGCAGCGGGGGGGTGATGTAACCCATCGGGTTACATTTCTTATTGTAACCACTCCCTCCAAGTATGTCGCGAGGGCCCACAGACTTAAGCCGGCCTTAAGGCGTGGACCCGACGCTCCATATTTGGGAGCGAGTAATATTAGCACAGTTTTCGTACACACCCTCGAAGCGTACGTAGCCCCCCTGCCAGGTTATATATACTACCCGCACTCACTTTTGAGCTCAGTCCGAGTCACCCCGCCTGTGTATGAACATGAGAATTACTTGTAAGTAAAGGCACCACCATGAGTTCCACTGAGTTTATCCTTTGAACAGAACTGACCTAACGCCTCTGAGAAAACCCTAGCTTGGACTAGGCAGCATTCCCAACAATGGGATAAGTATAACCTTAAATGGTTACAACTTTTTCCAGTCCGATCTCGTTAACTTAGAATTATTCTTAGCCATGGTCACAGCTCTGTCAAATCATATAGAATCTTAGAATTGATATTTTGAGTTTGTAGATGCAACCAAACAGAAAACACTAATAAAACTTAATACTTGCCATAGCTCCCCCACTTCACTCAACAGGCGCTCCTCGGCTCAACACTCGGGCACACGACTTCTCGGTCTCGCTCAGCACCAACGCCGCCCGCCGGCCCGAGCTCGAGCCGAGCCGAGCCGAGCCGAGGTCCCGCAACTCGTCTTGCGGGTCTTTAGGGGGAAACGCGAAGCGCGCGGCCGGCGCGGTCGAAATTTTAAATTGGAATAACTTTTAAACCAAGCAAAATTTCGGAGTGGGGTTTTTTGCTAACGATAGTTCTTTCTTTCCTCTATCCAAAACGCCACTCAGGTCAAAAAGTCCGAAAAACATAGTTACGACCCTATTGAGCGACCCGGCTCAACTACGTGCCTGTACCGCGGCCTGGCCAACTACGTGTCTATACGGAGGCCTGGCCAACTACGTGTCTATACGGAGGCCTGGCCAACTACGGGTTTGTACGGAGGCCTGGTGAACTACGGGTTTATAGTTTTCAAGTGTCGATCTGTCTCTCGCTTGCCTGCCACCCGCCTCCGTGCGACTACCAACGCTTTCGTTCTGGCTGGCCTCCTTGTTTTGAATAGGTGAGTTCTGCTGTGGTGTTTATTAATTAAAACATACAGCGGTGCTATTTATTTTTCGTTTTGTGTAGTGCTTATGTTTGGCTGAGCTATAGGATAGCCTTCTCCATTGATCCGATTTGGCTCCTGTCTGTCTGTCTTGTTGTCAGTTTCCTTGTTTTTGTGTTTGCAAGCTTTATAACTTAAGAACGGGTTGATATGTCGTGTGGAAAGTTTTACTGCAGCTTTCTTGACTGTAAAAAATTAATTACCATGAAATATCTCACATTCTTGCGCGATAGAAATCCACTTGCGATTCCCACGATTTACTGCTTGTGTCAGCGAATTTTTTTTCCTCGCATGATTTGAGCAGAGTCGAAAAACATAGTTAGATAGTTTCGTTTAATACTTGTTTGTGCTGTAGTCTACACTGCAAAAACTAATCTGACATGATTCATGTTAATCTAATGCACTCCTGGGTGAATACGTATTTTAATACGCCCTCTAGGCGGAAAACGTTATGTGATGCACTGCGCTCCATGTAAAGAGATGGGGACTTCATGACAAGAGGCTTTCTGCTCTAGAAAGTCACATTAGTTTTTCCAGTGTACTACTGAAATTCACGTGCCGCGGTCTTGTCAAGTTAAAGAAATTTGCGTCGTGTTTAAGAGGAAATATATTTGATAGTAGGCAAACGCTAACGAGCGTTTGGACATAGTGAAACGTTTCGTTTCATATTTATTTCTGATTTTCTTTTAAATTTTAAAACCTTCAAGATGAAAAATCTTCAGTTTTATTGTGAATCGTGTCACATTCGTTCGAATAAAATAACCCTGACGCCAATGAACTTTGATTCACTTTCAAAAGAATGTGATTCTGTATTCCAACAGATCTGACACAGTTCACATTATTGCGAATTTGTTGCTTCACGTTCCTTGGCGTACAGTATCGTGTGCACCTGCGTTGTCGCCAACTGAGAGTGCATGTTACCTGTGCGCATAAACATACAGCCTTTTGATCACAATCTTGCGTAATTTAGAATGTTGCTCAAAGATCTGCAAAATCTTATATCTATAGAAATAATGTTCTATAATGAACAGATAACATTTTTCATAATATCGCACGGTTTTGATCATAAATCTGTTTATATGCGTATATACGATATTCACGAAAAAGTGCATTTACAATTGGTGTGTTATAAATTACGTTTATGCGTATGAGTGTAAGGAATTTCGTCAATTAATTGTGTATCAACACGTACCGTTCGTTCACGGATAACTCAAGTGTGAGAATGTCGCACTCATGTGTAGGTGTGGGAATATTCATAAGTGCACTTTTACAGGTAAAGGTGTGAATTTTCCTAAGAAATTCACCGGTTGTGTGGCCAAGTGCACGAATGAAAACTCACACACCAACAAATGTGTGACATTTACTCTCTTGCGTATCCAGTGTAATTAACAAATCGGAGAGGCATCGTTACATTTTGCTGCGTTATCGTTTATCCAGATGTCAAATTTTTTCACACATGCTGAAAATTGCACGCTTTTGTTCGTGATCGCAAACGACGTAATCTATAGCGCACGAAGTCTGAAAAAACAAAACTTTTGTTAAGAATTTTTTAAAATTTGAGAGAGATGTATTTTTGCTGCACAAATTATTCATAATTCCTGTGTTTGTGTTTACGTGCAGTTCCACAGATGTCATGGCGGGCAATTCCCGTGGTCGCAGTGCAAGTCGCAGTAGATCTGAGATTACCTTCGTTGGTCAAATGAGAGAGAAATTAGAGTGCAATCGCCTTCCAACAAATAGGGAAGTGATGTGCGTATTCTTTCACTACTTGAGGAATGAATCCAAAAGTAGGCGTGAAAGTGCACTCCTCACCCATGCCCGCAAGTCAAACCGTTTTGGGAGAGAACGTTTATTCCCTTAAGGCAAGACTACAATGTTACTCCTGAAATTATGAAAATGTACGATAAGCATAGATATTTAATGAAGAGCCAAAAAAGAAACTTTCACGAGGAAACAAAGTATACACAGGAGAAAAAATCTTTCTTACATAATCTGGATAAAACCTTTAAAATATCCAGTAAAGATGCAATTCAATTCCTGGAAAAGGCCATACGGAGAGAAAAGATAAACGATGTTCGAAATAGACTTGAATGGGATTTGTCATTCCTGAAAGATCAGATCTCCACTCGTCTTCTACGTTTCCCAGAGGAAAAAAAAAAAACAGATTAAGGATGGAAAAATGAGTTTAAACTATTTAAATGTTGTAGTGGATATGCGGGATTTGTGCCACTTAGCTTCATTAAAAATTAATGCGGCCTCAAATCCAGTCCCATCATATTCTAAGCTGCAAGTTATTCAGAAACTTGACAATGGGACTGGATTTGAGGCCACATCAATTTCTAACGAAGCAAAGTGGCAGAAATCCGCAGAAATCCTGCATATCTATGTGTACACTGTAAATACCAGAGCGAGGATTCTCACCCTCAGGAGGGCGAGAAATTTTCTCTCACTCTTTGAGAGCGAGGTTTGGTTTTCTCTCTCAGTTACAGCAAAAGTCTCAATAATCTCGCCCTATTTGAGCGAGGATTGGAAAACCACGCCCTTTTTGAGTGAGGATCTTCATCCTTTATCTCACTTAATGTGAGTAATGTTGTAAATTCTTTCTGAATAAGAGCGAGGTTCCCGAATTCCCCCTTAGATGGGGGGAAATGAAAAATCTCGCTCCTTTTTGATGAGACATCTCACTCCTGCATTTGCAGTGTACACTGTGATGTCCCAAGATTCCAGGATCTTTTGAGAAGACTGCAAAATTTAAATAGTTTACCAGATGAAAAGTGAACGTAAAAACTTTTCTTTATTTTAGTCTTCTGGAAGACCCGTACAGAAATCGTAAGTCCTGTTTCACTCTCTTTGCTAATAGTCTCGTTTTAGTCCCGTTCGCTAGTCCTGTTTTAGTCCCTTTAGCGGCCACAAACGCGACTTTAAGCTCCAAAACAAGACAAAGTTGAAAAGCTGTTTTAGTCTCGTTTTATACAATCACAAAAAAGATAACTCCTGTTTTAGTCCCGTTTAACGTCTGTTTTACTCCCGTTTCGAGCTGACGGGTGGGAGGCGCGGTGGGCGGTGGGGGGAGGGGGGGCAGGGAGGACCGGTAGAAGAAAGGGTTGATAGGGGTGTGTAGTGTGGCGGGGTTGTAGAGGAATTTTGACAATGTGTGTGGTTGAACCCGGTGGCAAGATAGGCATTTGCACTAAAACCTGCACTGGAAACCCAAGTGTGTGAATGTCGCACACCTGTAGGTGTGCGAGGATTCATTCGTACACTTGGGCACTTAAACGTGTGAATTTTCCTGGGATATTCACACGTTTTAGTGGCCAAGTGTACAAATGAATGCTCGCTCACCTGCAAGTGTGCGACATTCTTGAACATGGATTTCCAGAGTGCAGAAACATTTAGCGTGGAGATATACTTAGATGGCCTCTGTAGGATGCATAATTTGGCGAATGTTCCACTTATGTGTGATGCGTAACTATTCTACACGGATGAGCGCTGGGCTGCTGGACACGGTTCTGCGTGGCGCGCTGCCCGTCCCGGAGCACGCCAAGCATAGCTTGAGCTGGTCCGGCTCGTCCGCACGGCGCGCTGCCCGTCCCGGAGCACACAAAGGAGCGCTCTGCGCCTGCCCGAACCCGCTGCCGTGCACAAGAAGTCCCTCCGCGTCCTCCACGGCAGCGCGCTGCTCCAGTCCAACCCGCCCGTTGCCGTGCGCGAGAAGCTGTGCTAGCTTGTCCTGCCATACACAACTATACATATACATCTCTCCATACGGTCCGCACGAGTTATTACTGAAAAAACCAAAGACACGGCAAAGTACAACCAGTGCATGTCTGCTCCAAAGACATCATGCGCTCAGCGTCAGCGACACATCCTCACCCAACGACAGCTGCTGTCGGACTGAGGAGCAGGGTTGCCAGACCCGGCCGAGTCGGAATCGCCCGAGTCGGGTGCCGAATGCGCCCGAGTGCGCCCGAGCCCGCGCAGCCAATGAAATCGCCCGAAATCGCCCGCGGCCGTTCAAAATCGCCCGGAATCGCCCGGGGTCTTTTAAAATCGCCCGGAATCGCCCAGAAAATTAGAAAAATAGTTCAAATTTATAAATGTTTATGTAAGTAAGTAAAAGAGTGCACTTTTTTAACTTTTTATTTACACATCAAGAATTTCCACTCCGTCTTCAATAAGAGAAAATACATTGATTTCTCCCCAGCCCTTATCATCATCCCCGCTAGCAAACCCCCTTTCTTACTGTTCGTAAGTGTACATGTCCGACGTGAACAGACTGAACATTTCCGGCAAAGGTGTGAATACGAAACACGGCTAAAATCGCCCGAAAATCGCCCAAAAAGACCAAAAAACGCAAAAATCGCCCGAAAATCGCCCGACAGAAAAAAATGCGCCCGAAAATCGCCCGGGCGCATTCGGCTGCGCCGATTGCGCCCGGAGACACCAAAAATCGCCCGGCGGGCGCAAAATCGCCCGGTCTGGCAACCCTGCTGAGGAGGGGAGGACTCCGGTCCGGTCCGGACGTCCGGACTCCTCAGTGAGGTGAGGAGGCGGTCGGCGGGCGGCGGGCGGGCGAGGAGCTCTTGACCAGTGACTAACCGACCAACAGCTAATAGCAGGTAGCCGATGACACCGCCGCTGGGTTAATCCCTGTGCCCTGTGCAGCGCACCCCTCCCCCTCCCCTCACCCCGGGGTACCTGAGCTCACCCAGAGGGGATTAACAGCGGGGAAGGATTTTCCGTCGAACTGGCGACCCTGCGCTGCGGCGGCTGTCCCAGCCGCATCGGATGCAGCATTCCGAGAGGGGCGCCGTCACCAAACGCCTCCACCAAGTCTCGCGGTGCCGCGACCGCCAAGCCCACCGCGGCCAAACTCGCACCGGCCACCGGCCCTGCTGCCTCGGACCCACGCCCGCCAATCACTTAGCGGACTGTAATAAAATAGATTAAACCTTAAACTGTTTTCTCTTGCGTCTAAAAACGTGCGCACCGTCTGGCTTGATGCCTTATGGGTAAAGTGGCTGTGTAACTACGAGACATTCTATGTTCTAGCATTGGGAAGAGGTTTTGATGAAATTGAAAACATCAAAATAACGAAGGTATTTGCATACTGCAGCTTCAAATGAATCATGAAATTTTTAAGTTCCATATCGAGACATAAACAGGACACTTTTCGATATCAGGACAGAAAAGAGACTTTTTTCCTTCACCTACAAAAAAAACAGAGGGTAAAAGGGACTATAACTAAAACAGGTCTGGAACAGGACTTTCAAAAAGATCCGTTCCGGTCCCGTTTTGAAACGAGAGACGAACGAGAGACGAACGAGAACAGAACAGGACTTATTTTTCAGTACGGGGAGCAGGCTGTCGACGACATCGTAACAACGAAAACGTCTTCTGCCCAGACATAAAAGAATAAAATTGCCTATCTTCACACCGCCGCCACCCACAACGAAAGCTTCCTAAGCTTAATATTTTCTGCTTTAATGAGTTTCTAAACAGTCTTTTGCGCGTTCCAGAGTGGTTTTAGAGGCGACATCCGTCATTTGCTGCATATTTACACAAAGAAACGATGCGTCGCACACCTGTCCTTAAGAAAATTACAATGCGTTTAACTCTGTGTTCTGAACAGTGTTCCGTTCAGGCTGAGCTGCGGGGGCGGCGGGCAGGTGGGGGGAGGGAAGTGCCGAGCCGAGATGCAAGATGAGGAGGCGCGGGGTGGGGGCGGAGCGGGGCGGGACGAGCATTGCTTTGAAATACACGAAATTTAAATAAAGTCCAATCAGTAACGTCAATAGTACCTGCGTAGAAATATGTTTGCACGCTCGCCGGTAAACCGACTGAGAGGGACTAGTTTAGAGAATGATCGCCGCCGCCACCCGCCGGTGACAGGCCAGCAGCCGACACAGCGCGCAAGCATACGCAGAGGCGTCGACACCGGGGCCCCCCCCCCGACTTTTGGGCAGCAGAGGGGCAGGGGGGGGCAACAAGGGTCAAAATAATAGATAAGAAGCCACTACATTTAACCTTAAAACTCATCTAAAATTGACTCTAAGCTAGAAAAGAACAGAAGTTCGGCTCTGGCTTCTCGCTTGCTTCGCTCGCGACATCCGATTATTCTTGTTCGCCTAGATGTTAGCACATATGACGAGTAACATGATGATGAATGTACTCTGGGAATATTTGAAGTCAATTTGACTCTGCAAATTCCGACTAATTCCTTAAAGTATTCTCGAAAAACTGCATTTTAATTAACACAAAAACTCGTATTTTTTTCGCTCGCTTCGCTCGCGACACGCGCAGAGCTTTACAGATATGGTTGGGTATTGTGTACTTTTCGAAGTTCGTTGAAAACGCTCTTTATCTTTCTAATTTTTCGGAAAATTCCATTAAAAAATTGAATTTACTCAATGTTATACTTAAAACTTAGAAAGCACAAATTGCAAAAAAATAACGGAAGCGTCAATGGCCCCTTGTAGATAGGCAACTTTCATAACATCCCTCGTTTTGCCCTCCCCTGAAAAATTGCCAGGTCGACGCCCCTGAGCATACGCATGCAGGTCGTTCCCATGGTTTCGTTCAGCAAATAACAGACGTGTACTCTTCCGCTCCTAGTTTTCGTGGGCACCTGCGATGCTTCCGAGTGTCAGTTCCGTTTAGGGGCCGTACACAAAATACGTCACGCACTTTGGGGGAGGAGGGGGGTTTCGGTCGGATGTGATGTGAGGGTGATTTGGGGGAGGGGGGAGTCAGTGGGAGCGTGACGTCGCTTTTTCGCGAACTCAGAAAACCTGGTCTACAGCGCTCAGCGCAGCGCAGCTGTAATGTAATTATGTCTTCTACACATAAATTAATCTCCTATAAAAATTCTTCTTTACAAGCAAAGTGTCGGTTTTTAGTTCAGCAGATATTTTTCTAACCGTTTCCTATTTTTATTTTTTTCGAAAAACGTGACGTCACCGGGTTGGGTGTTGGCTCGGATGTGATGAGTGGGTGATTTAGGGGAGGGGGGTGTCGAAAATCCCGAAAAATTGCGTGACGTATTTTGTGTACGGCCGCTTACGTTGACACACCGGCCATCATGGCCCCCCCGCCGCCAAGCTTCCCGTTCCGTGTTGCCGCCGGGTGCGGCCGCGGCGTCCTCATCGACGTCAACGACCAGGTCCACGGCGGGCGCCGCCACCGCCGCCGCGTTACTGATCAGTGAACAAGATGCGCCGTTCGCCACGCCCGCGGGCCCCACTGCAGTGCGTGTCGCCGTGCCCATGGCCCCTGCGCCAACCGGTGTGTCTGTGCCGCCCCGGCCCACTGTTGTGTCTCTGCTCCCGCCGCCGCCCATGACCCCCCTGGCTGTCGCCATCCCGGACTCTGGTGCATCGAGCTCAGCAAGTACTCCCTCCCCCTCCCCAACGCCATCGTCTGCATCTTCGGGGAAATCAGGCGCTGGCGTAACCGGAAAGGAGGCGTACGAGAGGCTGTGCTCCGGTGTGTACCTGCTCAAGAACCCAAAGCCGGAGTGGTCCAGTCCGGAGTGGCGCTCTTTTAAAGTCGTCATTGATAAAGACACAAAAGAAGAGGTGGGGGCCGCGCAGTGCCAGAAGTGCTTCAAGTGCCTGAAGTGCGACGTGGTCGGGACTGGCGTTTCTAGTCTATTGAAACACGCCAACAGTCCGACCGCGTGCCGTGCTCCAGGGGAGCGAGCTGATCGACTAACACTTGTGCCCAAGGCCCTGAAGGACAGGCTGGCCAACAAGCTGGCCGAAAAGTGTGCATCGGACCTGTCGTCGATCAACAGTGCAGTGGTGTAGTGCAAGCGGCCATAGACATTGGCACGGCGTGTCCGGGCGCCAAGGCAGCCGACGTCATGCCTTGTTTGAACACAGTGCGTCGAAAAATCTGTGACTTGACCGGGGAGGGGCGGCAGGTGGTGGTGGCGTCCATGAAGGAGGCCATCGCAGATGATCGCTGTTCGGCCACGACAGAAATGTGGACCGACGAGAACAAGCACTACCACTACCTGACTGTCACCGGCCACTTCACCAACTCAAATTTCGAACAAGAATCGTGGGACTTGTGCACCCCCAAATTCCCGAGCACTCAGGAGACAACTGGGGACGATATCCGCAGTGCACTCGTCCGCGAGTTTACCACACTTGGTTTCACGGAGGAAGAGTTTGAAAAGGTGGAATGGGTGACGGATCAGGGGGCCAATGTAGTCAAGGCGCTGGAGGGTATGAAGCGTTATGACTGCATGGCCCACTGTATCAACACCGCCCTCAAAACTTCCCTCACTCTCTCCTACGTGGAACTGAGGAAAAAACTTGTGGACGGTGATACTCAAGAGATGTTAGAACAATTCTCCAAAGTGACGTCACTTGTTCTGAAGGCCAAGGAAACGCCATTGCGTCAAGTTGGACGGGGTGTGGCACTGAAAGCTCTGCAAAAAAGCCTTCAGGCCGCGAAGAAAGGCTCCCTTATGTATGGCGCAATGCTGTCTTCGGTGCTCATTAACCAGAAAAAGGTAAGTTGCTCATAGTCCAGTAATATTGTGTTTTGACCCGGACAAAATTCCGAACAGTACCAAATTTTGGGGATCGTTTTATGGACCCGTAACGAAGGCCTAGCCAAAAGTCCCAAAGAATCCCATCGTGCAGATCGGCTCAAATGGCGTTCAAAGTTCAAAATTTTGAACATTTGCGACTTTTTGGTCTTTCTGCTCCCACAGCTGAACCGTTTGACCTACATACCTGGGTGAGCGCTCAAAATGTTCGTCAAGGTACAGGCTACAAGATGCAATACTAACATTGACACTTTTGAACAGTTGAACGTGTTCAAATTTGAGTTAAAGTCATTTTTTCAGTTGTTCAAAATTCTTTTCTGAACTTTGGAATTTATTTGCGGCTAAACCAGCACGAAATCGCATAAAATACTATTACGTGACGTCCAAGGCACAAGTCTGATGAACAAAATGAGCTTTGAACGGAGTTTCTGCGACCAAAATTGACGTAGCTATGGCCCGGTGACTGCGGCGCGGGCGTGCGGCTCTGCCGTCCCCGGGCCGGGAGAGCCGGCTTGGGGCCGGCTGCTGCGCGCTGCAAGGTCGCCTTTACCTCGCCTTCACGCCTAAACGGTGCGACTTACAATAATGTGCGGTAGCTCAAAGTTGTCGAAAGACAATAGGCTTCAAGTTCAAACCCTAAAATTGAACAATTTGAAAATTTGGACAATTGCGAAAATTGTTAAAAAAACAAAAAACAATAATAGGAAATGATAGGCGTTTTTTTGCCTGAGTTTTCTTGGAGTCACATAATATCGAGAAAAAATTAAGTAAAATATTTAGCCACTAGGTTACAAGTAAAAAGGCCGGCTGCTACGCGCTGCAAGGTCGCCTTTGCCTCGCCTTCACGCCTAAAACGGTGGAAGTTACAATAATGTATGGTAGCTAGAAATTGTCGTAAGACAATGGGCTTTAAGTTCAAACCCTAAAATTGAACAATCTGAACAATTAACATGACCAAAATTTAAAAAAAACAAAAAGAAAGGAAATGAAACGCTTGTTTTACCTGATTTTTCCTGGATTTGAAATGTTTTAATGTTATTATTATTATATTATTTGGTGGGACCACAGAACTATGATAGAACTTGAGCTTAAACCAGGCTCGTCCGCAGGGTATGGGACAGGCGTCAAGTAGGACCGAAACAGCATTCCTCGTCCGCCCGGCCAACACTGCGGCACGAATTTACGCTAAATTTGTGCTTAATTATTTAGCACAGTATATAAATCACCCCAAAAATGTTTTTATTTGTAGTGACCATTTCAATATTAATCAGTCCGAGTTACTAGCAAAGAAGAGACCTAATATTATAATAATCATGGTCTAAGTAAATAGATATTCTGCTAAAAAGCATCTTCTTTTTTCCGTTAAGTTACTGAATACGTTTAACTCCAATGCCTGATCAGTGTCACTTGTTCAGCGGCTGACATCACTGCAACAGTGAGCATTGCACACCCCATATAAAGCGTGCATGGGATGCACGCTGTATAAACAGTGTGCACGATATGCTCACTGTTTATAACGTGTGCATGGACATGCTCACTGTATGTAATGTGTGCATAGAGATGCTCCACTAAATCTTCAACAGTGAGCATTGCAACTCACTCAACGTCCATGCACACGTTATAAACAGTGAGCATACCGTGCACACTGTTTATACTGCGTGCATCCCATGCACGCTTTATGTGGGGTGTGCAATGCTCACGGATGGGTTTTCAGTGATGCCAAATTTCAGCTTTCTTGCTCAAACTATTTAGAAGTGAGTCCCGCAGTAAAATTTGCCCGATCAGCTTAATTTTTGAACTATATGCTCGTAATGCAATGGTCATTCAAACGTTCAAACTCTGCATTGACCTTTTTGTTCTAACTTTCCCTTCAAAATTTTATCTTTTAAACTACTGTGCGTAAGTTGAATCAACAGGACCCCACACCACCCCCCCCCCCTTTTTCCCCAACCAACAGTCCTCCTCTCCTGCACGCCGTGGCATCGAGCCTCTCCAACAATACCGACCCGGAGGGATGCTCGGCTCGAAATCACTATGAAATGACTATTCGTACACTTGCAGGTGTTTGAATGACCCTTCGCACACTACTAGCAGGTGAGAGCAGGTGAGCGAATATCAATTCGCACACCTAGAACGCCTGGTCTTTCCATGGGTTTTAGCTGCAAGTGTATAAGTTTGTGCATGGGTATTCGCACACCTACAAGTGCACGAATAGTCGTTCACTCACCTGCAAGTCTGCGACATACATTCGCTCACCTCCAGGTGTGCGACATTGGTATACACTTGGATTTCCAGTGTAGGCTCGCAATGCAATGGTCATTCGAACTCTGCATTGACATTTTTATTCCAACTTGTCTTTTAAAATTTTGTTTTTTGAACTACTGTGCAAATCAACAAGTCCCCCTCCCCCCCACCCCCTTTTCCTCTGGTCCTCCTCTCCCGAGCGCTGAGGCGTGGAGCCTCTCTAACAATACCAACCCGGCTCGGCACAGCAGGGTGCTCAGCTCTAAATCACCATAAAAGCTAAGGATGCAAACTAGTTTTAAGCGAAAACCTTACAGACAATTGGGCACCAAACCTATCTAAAAAAATCATATTTTTCGAAGTATTTTTCATCGTAATTTTGTACGAATCGTAAAGACACAATTGGCAAGCAATCACCAGAAAAACCATAGTTGAGAAACGAATTGACACTTATAAAAAAAAATACGATTTCAAGAAATTCGAATAGCATCAAAGTTTATTTTTGTTTTGGTCTTGTAAGATACTTTTGTGTATAGTTTATGTAGACATAGAGCTACATAGCATCTACTTTTATCGTTGAGTAACTGCATATGTTTAACACCGGTGTTTGATCAGCGTCACTTGTACAGCTGCTAATAACATGCCAAATTTCAGCTTTCTACTTCAAACTACTAAGCTACCGTACATTATTGTAAGTCGCAACGTATAGGGAAAGGCAAAGGCGACGTTGCAGCAGCCCCTTTTCTTGCACACTTGTGGCTAAATATTTTTTCCATATTCTATGACTACAAGAAAAGTAAAAAAAAAACGCGTTTCATTTCCTATTTTATTGGTTTTTAACAATTTTCGCATTTGTCCAAATTTTCAAATTGTTCAATTTTAGGATTTGAACTTGAAGCCTTTTGTCTTTCGACAACTTTGAGCTACCGCACATTATTGTAAGTCGCACCGTTTAGGCGTGAAGGCGAGGTAAAGGCGACTTTGCAGCGCGCAGCAGCCGGCCCCAGCCGGCTCTCCCGGCCCGGGGACGGCAGAGCCGCACGCCCGCGCCGCAGTCACCGGGCCATAGCTACGTCAATTTTGGTCGCAGAAACTCCGTTCAAAGCTCATTTTGTTCATCAGACTTGTGCCTTGGACGTCACGTAATAGTATTTTATGCGATTTCGTGCTGGTTTAGCCGCAAATAAATTCCAAAGTTCAGAAAAGAATTTTGAACAACTGAAAAAATGACTTTAACTCAAATTTGAACACGTTCAACTGTTCAAAAGTGTCAATGTTAGTATTGCATCTTGTAGCCTGTACCTTGACGAACATTTTGAGCGCTCACCCAGGTATGTAGGTCAAACGGTTCGGCTGTGGGAGCAGAAAGACCAAAAAGTCGCAAATGTTCAAAATTTTGAACTTTGAACGCCATTTGAGCCGATCTGCACGATGGGATTCTTTGGGACTTTTGGCTAGGCCTTCGTTACGGGTCCATAAAACGATCCCCAAAATTTGGTACTGTTCGGAATTTTGTCCGGGTCAGGGCCCTTTTTTGCACAATATTACTGGACTATCATCGACTAAATCTATTGCCCGAGGGGTCACACATGAGAAATGTGTATAATGATTGTCAGTCATATGATTTTTTTTCTATTGTAAAGCTGTCTTGTGATTTTTTTCTATTTTTTCTATTTTTACTTATCGCTTTTATTTTTTTAATTCTCATTAATTTTTTTGATTTTTATTCATTTTTTTACTATTTTTTTTGTGATTTTTTGATTTTTTTTAATTTTTTTCTGATTTTTTTTTGATTTTTTGATTTGTTTTGATTTTTTTCGTGATTTTTTCGGTGATTTTTCGTAGTGACACCGCTATTGCCCTTATTGCCCTTATTGCCACGCCACTTGCCCACCTTGTTGCGTTTATTCGTCTGATTACGGTCCGGTGTTGGGGGATTGTATACTCCGCTAGGGCCGCAGGCAGCAGTGTTGCCAGAAAAGTAGGCAAAAAGTAGCCCAAACACGGCGGAGTAAAGCGGGCTGCATCTGCGCCTGCCTACTAGGCAACATAAACGTTCTTGTGCTAAGGTGTTGCCTCGTAGGCAGGCGCAGATGCAGCCCGCTTTACTCCGCCGTGTTTGGGCTACTTTTTGCCTACTTTTCTGGCAACACTGGCCATGGCGCCTCACGGCCGAGGTGAGTATAGGCAAACCCGCAACTCCCGCCCGTTTAGGCCGCGCGCGCCCCACGCCCCCCCTACCCCCCCGCCCAGGAACCCCCTTCTCCCCCGCTTTTGCCCCTCTTCCTCTCTTCGCCTCATATTGCCCTTGATTTAAATATACTTTTAATTCTAGGTTCTTGCAGTGCTGGAATTTTTACAAGCCAATGATTTAGCGGCGTACGTTGTGGAGCACGCGGACACTGCGAGAGACATTTTGAGTGTAATCAAACCCGTCGACAAGACAGGCTGTGTTCCCGGGCATGCACTCGAAAATCTGCACAAGCACTTTCAATTTTGCGAAAGTGACAGCCCTCAAGTCGCGTCACTGAAGGAGCGCGTTCAGCAGGAGTGTGAGCTCATCCCGATTCTCATTAATATTAAAAATGCCAAGGAGCTGGTCACATTCCTGCAGTAAGCGACGTACGCCTCTCAACTTTCAAAAATGGTAATTCAGGAATGTGACACCAGATGGAACTCTCTGTGCAAAATGCTAGAGTCTCTCCTTATCGTGTATGACGATGTAAGTTTCACATTCTGAAGCTTTCTCTACCCCCACTGATTGATTGCATAAAGTAATAGTTTTTCGTTCTATTTTTAGGCCCAAAAGCTTCTCATTGACAATGGTGAGCAGTCCCGCCTGGTCGGCATTGATGTCCTGGTGTTGAAGTGGCTCCTTAAGTTTCTCTTGGTGTTCCGCGAGGAAACGGACAAACTACAGGGACAAAAGTACCCTACCCTTCCCTTTGCACTGCTAGCAACGTGTGAGCTCAAGGACCACTGTGAGCCCGTGTGGGAGGACACGCCTGCTCAGGCTATCCTTCACGGTTTGCTGCTGCCGTAGCCAGGAAGTTGCAGCCGACAATGCCGCAGAAAATAGCGACATTTTTATGGCCGCAATATCGACACCTCTCAATGTTGTCTGACGTCGAGCGTGACGAGGTAATCATTTTTTGAATTTTTCGTATAATCCTTTACGATTTTGTATTATTATTTTTATCATTATTAATAATTATTTATTATTATCAGGTTAACTCCACTGTTCGTGAGCTATTAGCCACCGCACAGACGGTTGAAGCGGAAGCAGACCCTGACGCTGACTTGACCGCTCCGCCCAGCCCTAAAGTACGACGTCTCGATGACAAGTACAACAAGTGGGCGCGTACTGGCAGGGAACAGGCGCCTGTCCTGGACGAAGTGGATAGGTATCTGCAGTCCGGTTCATTCACGTTCGTCCCGGCGGAAAATTTGCTGAGCTACTGGAAATCCGAGGATTTTTTTTTTTTTTTTAGTTCAAAAGTAAATCCTTATTTTAGTTATGCCGCAACTAAAATTACACATTTTGTTTTGCAGTTCGACTCGCCAAATAGTCTGAATCTGCAGAATTTAGCTAAGCTGGCCCAACGCCTGCTTGGCAAACCGGCTACTAGCGCTCCTAGTGAGCGGGTATTTAGTGCAGCCGGTTTCCTGATACAGGAGCGCAGAACAAGGCTAGCTCCAGAACTTGTAGATAATATTCTATTTTTGCAATCCTATCTACGAAACAAATAAAATAAAGCAGCTGCAGACTAAACTGCGCTTTATTTGTTCAGGGGGCAGCAACTCACTGGGCTGGAGGTGGTTCCGAGATCGGTCGGCAGCGTCTGAGCACAGATGGCGCTGTGGCGACCTCTTTTCCAGCTTTGGCAATTTATTAAATATTAAGTCGTTTTAGTCGCTTCTAACGTCTATGCCTATCCTGAGCTTTGAAATCCGTAGAATCCAGATCTGTTCTTGCTTTTTATCGATCTTCTAGCGTTTCAGAGATGTAACTGGATTAAAATGACCCTGCACAGAGCTGCCTTCCGTCGCAGCATTTTGTAAACGTTAATGTGAAGAAAGTACTGCGCTCCCGGGATCGCCACATCGTCCGTTTTGTAGATAATTGTCCTCTGCTTGGTATAGGCTACTGATTCTTTCAGATTTTAAACAAAGACACACTTTTTTCGCCGAGAAACCATCACAAACATTTGAATGGATCGTAGCCTGGCGGCAAAGAAGATCCGGTATGAAAAATTACGCGGCTACGATCCATTCAAATGTTTGTGATGGTTTCTCGGCAAAAAAGTGTGTCTTTGTTTAAAATCTGAAAGAATCAGTAGCCTATACCAAGCAGAGGACAATTATCTACAAAACGGACGATGTGGCGATCCCGGGAGCGCAGTACTTTCTTCACATTAACGTTTACAAAATGCTGCGACGGAAGGCAGCTCTGTGCAGGGTCATTTTAATCCAGTTACATCTCTGAAACGCTAGAAGATCGATAAAAAGCAAGAACAGATCTGGATTCTACGGATTTCAAAGCTCAGGATAGGTATAGACGTCAGAAGCGACTAAAACGACTTAATATTTAATAAATTGCCAAAGCTGGAAAAGAGGTCGCCACAGCGCCATCTGTGCTCAGACGCTGTGGACCGATCTCGGAACCACCTCCAGCCCAGTGAGTTGCTGCCCCCTGATTTGTTGTTGACAGAAATAAAATAGTTTTTGTTGTATTTTTTTTTTTTTAAATTAGTTTGAAAGTTTATAATACTCTTATATTTTGAGTGGTAAAATAAATGACGAGGGGTCGCCAACTCGCCTGAGCCGTGTACGGACTATTATATATTATGGATATTATGAATATTATGGATATTATGGGTATTATGAAGTATTATACGGTATTATGGGTATTATTAAGTATTATACGGTATTATGGAGGTATTATGAGATATTATGGTGGTATTATGAAGTATTATGGCGTCATAGTGAGGTTTTAAGGTAATATTATAACGTCCTATGATGGTTTTTTGAATGTTATGGGGGAATTACAGACCATAATACACGTTTAATAAAAGCTTGCACAATTATTTTAAAATTTGCTATTTATGTCTCCGAAATAAGCTCAGATTCACTCAAAGGCTGCTTAAGATGTTTACTTAGGAGAGTAATGGCGCTAGGCAGGCAGCTCGCAGTACATTTGTACCGGAAGGGTGGCTACGACCTCTTCTTTGCTGCACTTTGTCCTCCCCGGTGCAAAACTCGACATCCGCTCGACGACGTTCGGCTTTCGGGTACACAGATTCGGTAACCACGCGCGTAGTATAGTGTGTGTTGCTAGAGCCGTCGGCATAGTGAGAACGTACGTCGACATCAATGTTATGTTAAAGACAGCTTAGGTGTTGTCCTCACATGCGTTTATTGTAGTGCACAGCGTCCACAGTGTTGTGAGCTTTGACACAAACGAATAATTTAAGTTTAGAAGGTTCTCTTGAAACCGAATAATATATTGCTTTTGTCGGTTATGTTCGTTTCCACTACAAACACGAGGGGTCGACAACTCGTGTTCTCCTGTGTTCCAGGCTAGACGTTCTCCGAATAAACTCCGCGTACTCCGTGTTCTCCGGGTGTACTCCGAGCGTTCTCTGAGCGTTCTCTGAGTGTTCTCCGAGTAAAATTTGCCTGTTCTCCGGCTGTTCACCGGTGTTCTCCGAAGAACTCCGACTGAACTCCGGCTGTGCTCTTTGTTCTCTCGCTGTACTCCGTCTTCTCCGGCTGTACTCCGAGTACTCCGACTAAACTCCTGTGTCCCCCAAAAACCCAAGTTGTCGACCCCTCGTACAAACAGCGGGAAACAGATTGGTTTCAAAATCGTTTCTACCAATTATACGTAAAACAAAAATTTATCGATTTCTGGGAATGTTCCCTACTATAATTTCATAAAGCCCTTTTCTTCGATAAACTGGTGGATAGTGGGGGATCCCGGACCAGCCCAGAACGCCCAAAACAATGCAGAATGCCGGTTAGTTTGAAACATTTGAGGTAGGTTGCGCTGAGGTCGGATGGTGACTGGTGACAGGGTCATGGATGAGGGAGGGGGCGGGGGAGGTGCGGGAGTTCTTCCCGAGAGACCGAGTGTCCTTCCCATCCCTACCTCTCCGTACCTCTGAGGAAGAGTTGGGAAGAGGTTGCCTAATTGGGAGAGATGAAACAGGCGACACTCCAGGCAACCTGCAACCACTATTCGCACACACTCAAGGCATCCTGCTCGCACCAAGTGCAGTGGAGGTATGCGAGGATGCATTAGGACGCGCTGCACGTTTAAAGGCCAAGTAGGTTTAGTAGGAAAAAAATAGGATTATTCTTCTTTTTAATGAGATATTATGAAGTATTATATGAAGTATTATGAAGTATTATGAAGTAGTATGTAATATTATGAAGTATTATGAAGTATTATAAAGTATTATAAGGTATTATGGGGAGTATTATGTGGTATTATGAAGTATTATGAAGTATTATGAGGTATTATGAGGTATTATAAGTATTATGGGTATTATGGGGTATTATAAGGGGATTATGGGGCCGTGTACGGAGTATTATGCGAGTTGGCGACCCCTCGATAAATGACTACCTATTGTGAGAGATTCTTAACTGACAATTCGACCATGCCCATAAATACTCATACGGACATAACAAAAGCGATGGCAGGGGATGGGGATGGGGCTTGGCGGAGGCGGGGAGGCGGGCGGGGCAGAGGGCAGACGGGGAGGAAGGGGAGGGTGGGGCGGGGACGGGCGGGAGGGGGGGGGGGGGAGACGTGGGGCGCGGGCGCGGAGTGAGTGCGAGAAGCGGTGCGTGGACCGTACGGCGTGGGGCATGTCTCTCTCGCACTCACGGTGCATTCCGTAAGGAGCGAGGGAGGTGCGAGAGAGACAGACCGACAAGAGCGATGAGCGGAATCAGCCTGCTGAGGAGGTGTCCGGTCCCCCCCTACCCCCCTACCACTGCTCTACCGCACGTCCCAGCCTACGGCTCAGCTCTGCTCTACCTCTCCCACCTCACCCCACTACCGATGGTCGGGTCCAGAGACCCGGCTGGGTGCGCGCTTTCGCTGTTTTCCACCCGACCCGACCCGAGGCCAGCTGGGTCGGGTCGGGTCGGGTATTGTAGCGCACGCGCCTCGGGTCCGACGGCGGCCGCATTACCCACCCGAATGAAAACTCTGCGGCCCGGGCGTCGGCGCCCTGATTGGACGGTCATAACTCCGTCATTTTTGTACTCACAGACCTGATTCAAAGCTCATTCTGTTCGTTTGGCATGCCTCCATGACGTCATGAAAAGGTGTTAAGTTCGATTTCGAGATATTTTGGCCGCTATGACGGCCCAAAGATTTTAATGGACTTTTTTAAATTTGAAAAATTGACTTTCACCACAATGTGGTCATGTGCAAACGTTAAAAATGACCAATGTGCTAGTGGGTCTTGTAGCCCATTCTCTTACAAACATTTTGAGCTGTCGCTCAGTTCTGTAGCTCTTACCGCTTAGACATAAGAGCCGAAAAACAATTAACGTCCAAAGTATTCAAATATTGAACTTTGAACACGATTTGAGCCGATCTGCACGGTGGGATTTTTGGGGATTTTTGGCCAAGCACTCCTTAGGCATGCCTTAACCGATCTCCAAAGTTTCGTACTGTTCGGAATTTTTCTTGGGTTAAAACACAGATTGACTGTACTATTAAAATAATTAGAACCTCTCCAACTGAGGACCAGACTACAGATTGGAGTAAAATGCAAGAGTTTAAAATAATAGATAATTGCAAGATAACAAAGGAGAAAAGGAAATTAATGGCCTACTGTAAATCAAAGAGCATTTTGGTTACAATAATTTTAAATGTTGAAGGTGACACATGTTGATATTTGTAAATTTCAAGATCATTCCAAAGCCTGCAAGCTGTAACATGAAGCGAGTGGCTAAATTTATTAATGCGATGCTGAGGAATAATGAGGCGTTGCTTATTAGACCTGGTTGATTTATGTATGCCGTCTTTCATTTGTAAAAAGTTTTCTTTGATGTAAGATGGACAGTTTAATTTAAAAGTACGCTAAAGCAGAGAGATAACAGATCTGGATCGCTTCTGAGTTATTTTTAAAATTTTTAAATCCTTATAGACTGGGGAGATATGATCAAATTGTTTTGTTCCAGAGATGAACCGTACACAAGCATTTTGCGCCTTCTGAAGGTTGTTAGTAACCAATTCTGAAGCATTTGTAAAAAGTCCAGACCCATAATCAAACATTGGGAATAGTAGAGTTTCTACCAGCACTTTCCGCACATTAGGTGGGAGAAAGTCTATGTTTCTTCTTAACTGTGCAACGGTAGAGAAAACTTTGGTAATAACAGTATTAGCATGGCACTCCCAGCTGAGCCGTTGATCAAAGGTAACACCTAGATTACAAACAGATTTGCAGAATGGTATAGAAACATCATTGATATTATTCAGGGGGACAGCATCATTTTCCTGCAACACGTTGAGATACCTTCCAGTACCAAGAATTATTGGCTGAGTTTTATCAATATTGAGCATAAGGTTGTGCCTTTGCAGATAATTCCTTATACTGATAATGTTTTCTTCAATTAATTTGACAGCAGCAGCAGCTTCATGCACATTAAAATGAGTATTAATTTGAGTGTCATCAGCAAACAGATGCACTGAACAATCTTTAAGTACTTCCGATAGGTCATTAATATAAACACAGAAGTGATTATTGTGTCCAGATACTGATTATTGTGTCCAGAAAGGTAGGTCAACTTTTACTTCCCATTCAGTATAGCCATTCAACATTTAATGCTTTTATGTTACAGCATAGTGGCGATGATTTGTGGAAGATCCTCTCTGAAAACGGAATAACATGTCCAGACAATGTCAATGAAATTCTGAAGAATACCAACTGACAATATGTGTGTCCTGGCGAACTTCAAACCTTCTGAAGATCTTGATAAAATCATTTCATTTTTTAAGGACACTCTTCATCAACTGATTGATGAAAAGTACCGAGAACGTTTCTATGGATTGTATAAAAACAGGCCTGAACTCTTTACATTGCAGGGTGGGATATCAAAGACCATACTGTGTCTTGCTGATGAATGTAAAACAATTATGAAAAAAAGAGGCTAGAAGTTCAGGCTAAGGTACACACTCCCTTCTCCTGCAATTGGTTGCTTATTGCTTTCAAAGCCTATTAAGTCTAATTATTGATTTTTTCCCTAGCCAAAGAGGCGCGGTACGTGGATTCAACGTTGATTCTACGTGCATTCGTGGATATCTCGTGGAGGTTGAATATCCACGTTATTTCAACTTACTGTCCTCCTGGACTTTTCCTCTATTTATTGCTTTTGAAAAACTACCGATAACATATTTTACTCAGATATGAAACTAATTTTGCATGTTTTTAAATATTTGTTACTTTTGAACCTGTTCGTAAGGGAGAGTGGGGCACCAACTGTCAGGGGCACATACTGTCAATGGACTGGCAATAGCAGCCCATTCACTTTTTCAGTCAGCTAATTTGTGAAATCATAACCTCTTTACGTCCTCATTTGTTTGCTAGATGGGGGTGGCGAAACATTCAGTGGTATGGCAGCAGCGTACATCGAAAGATTTATTGACAGTAATTCCCCCGAATTGGGGCAGGTACTGTCACTCATTTTATGATCTGTTGTAGCAGGAATGTCTTGAGTGTAATTTTTGATTTTTAGGGGTAATATGCTTCCATTGGCACTTACTTTCCGAGATGCCATTGAGACTATTTCGAGAATCCACTTCTCCCATGAGTTATATACCAATATAGAAATGGTGACAGCTAGTGCCCCACCCCAGGGGCACATACTGCCAATTGCCGAGGTCTCTTCTCGAGATGGTTTGAGAGAAGACACGAATATTTTTGAGGGGGTCTCAATGGTTACTTGTGACTGAAGGTCGAATAGAGGCGGACCAACCCTGAAATCCGTAATGCTGCCTAAAGTAGGACTGCTAGAGAAGAATTTCCAAAAAGTGACACTATGTGCCCCACTCTCCCTTAGATATCATGTGGATTCCACGATTTTTACCCTACTGGGCAGCAAACATACATTACGAAGGCACAGGATGCAAGGCGGGTCTTCAATGCTGTACTTAGATATAATTTGCCATTTTCGCAAATAGATGCATCTTGTTCTGGTTTGGAGCGTCTCATTTGACGCTGTGGTGATGACGTGGAATCCACGTGGTTTCCACGTTACCGCCTAGTGAGTTAAGCGTTATAAACGTTAACAATAGAGTTAGAATTTGTGCTTATGTTCTTGAAGAATGTTTATAATTCGTCATTGACAAATTAAACTTTCAAATAATCGGGTTATTTTTATTGACATGTAACGCACAACACACTAAAAGAGAGTAGTCTAAAAGCCGACTGAGTTGAGCTTTGGAATGAGATCGGTAGCTGACGTTGCCCTGTCAACTGTCTTGCGGTAGGGTTATGGGTACGGTACGAGACTTCTATCTCCAAGGTTCCAGGTTCAACACCACACAAGGTGGAAAAAAAAAATTGTTGACAGAACGTTGAATCCACGCAACTTCCACGTTGAAACTTCGAGGAAAAAGGAGTCAAATCCACGTGGCTAGAATGTGGATACTCGTCGTGGACACCACGTCACAAGTCCACGTAGAATATACGTTCCTTCCACTAAAATTCCTCTTTGGGCTACAGGATGCCCCACTAACCAAACTGCGCAGAACACCTTCATAACCTATATAAAATGCTGGAAACCAAACTAATGACAAACTTATGGATTTAAAGAAACAACTGGAAAGATACATCAACATGTACTATTTGAACACAGTCCCTGAAATTTACCCAGACGGTACTTATGGGGCAGAGGCAATAGTAGCAGCACTTGGTAATGGAATGTTTTAAGCTAAGGTTAAATGTCTCTCACCAACATGTAATTTTGTTGGTATGGTGAACATGAATAATGCTAGAAATTGGAATACATCAAATTTCTATAAACATCTCAGAAGCCACTCAAAAGAACCAGCTGCTTTCAAAATATCCAATTGGCAAAGTAAACCCAGCGCCTCTAGTTGATTACAGCTCTGATGAAGAAAAAGAAGATGATCCGGAATCTAGAGACCTTACCCACACGGATGATGATGATGATAGTGAAAATGAAGAAGGGAGAGTTTCAGATAATGGAGAAGATACGGCTTTTCAGAAGCAGGGAGCAGCTCGTCAGTGACCAGATTCCTTTCCTCCTTGAATCACGGATGTACCAAAGGTCACTATTTTATTTTTCACGATCTGAAAGAATCAAGCGAGCATTGCTGGGTCTTTCTTTAGACCAACAACCACTAATAACATCTTTCTTTCCTGTGCTCAATGAAGTAGATTGTCTTAAAAAAGAAATTGAAAATCTAAAAAGTCAGCTAAAACATTCCATGAACTTTGGGAGCACAGAGAAAGAAGAAAGAAGTTTTGGAGGCTTACTTCAGTATTTAGTGGACTGTGCCATTGAAAATCAAAATAAAAAGCCCCAAGGAAGGCGATACGGAATTCAGAGGCTTAGAAAGCTTTGTGTGTCGTTTTATCTCTAGGGTGGTGCCCAGTTAAATGAATTATTTGCTGCAAACCTCATCATACCATCTCTTAGTTTGACCAAATCGATACTGCTTTCCTCAAATGTTATGAAAGAAGGGAAATTCAGATTTGATGCCCTCAAAGAGCACCTGCAAAGTAGAAACGCTCCACTTGAAGTATTTATAAGTGAGTATGCTACAAGAATTACGGGAAGAATTCAATATCACCCATCTACAAACCAAATAGTTGGCTTTGTTCTAAGTCTTAATTCTCATGGTATTCCCATTGTGGGCAGTTACCCAGCTACTTGTGCAAAAGAAATGGGCAGGTATTTTAAAGAGTGTGAAACCAGCAACAATGCATACGTCATCATGGCACAGCCAATAAGCTCTGATGCTCCTCCTTTCTGTTTGGCAATATTTGGTACCAACAGTAAATTTGGAGCATGTCACGTTGTGAAGAGGTGGTCGTGGATGACCTCAGAAGCAGAAAAACGTGGCATCAGAATTGCGGGTTATGCTTCCGATGGCGACTCCAAACTCTTGTCTGCAATGCGCTTTAAAACCGTTGTGCCGTCACCAAAATCTCCATGGAAATGGTTTCATTCAGATCTGGTTTCACCTCAAGTCTACTTTCAAGATTTTGTCCACCTGCTTGTGAAATTAAAAACAAGACTATTGAAGCCGTCTTTTATTCTTCCTATGGGCCCTGAGTTCCTGGCAAACAAGGGACACTTAGTGGAACTTATCGACACTATTAGTCCAGTCAACCTGTGTTTTAACCCAAGATAAATTCCGAACAGTACAAAACTTTGGGGATCGGTTTAGGCATGCCTAAGGAGTGCTTGGCCAAAAATCCCAAAAAATCCCACCGTGCAGATCGGCTCAAATCGTGTTCAAAGTTCAAAATTTGAACACTTTGAACGTTAATTGTGTTTCGGCTCTTGTGTCTAAACGGTAAGAGCTACAGAGCTGGGCGACAGCTCAAAATGTTCGTAAGAAAATGGGCTACAAGAATCACTACGCACATTGGTCATTTTAAGCGTTTGAACATGACCAAATCGTGCCAAAAGTCAATTTTTCAAATTTAAAAAAGTCTATTAAAATATTTGCGCCATCATAGCGGCCAAAATATCCAGAAATCGAACTTAACACCTTTTCATAACGTCGTGGAGGCATGCCAAACGAACAAAATGAGCTTTGAATCAGGTCTGTAAGTCCAAAAATGACGGAGTTATGACCGTCCAATCACGGCGCCGACGCCCGGGCCGGGCCGGCCTCGCGCCCTGGCGGGGTGCTGCACGCACTGCTTCACGTCGTTCTCACAGGAAAACGCTGCAACCGACAGAGCTGTGCGACGGCTCAAAACACGCGTAAATGCTCAGGGCACACACAACACATTTGAACACAGGCCAAGTTGAACATTTGAACATGTTCAATCTGGCCCAAATCAAATTTTGCATTATTTGAAAGCGATTCACCCCCGTCCCCCTTATTAATGCCTTAATGTTCTGTGAGGACGTTAGGTTGATATGATATGTGATGTTTCTTACAGGATTAGAGGGGTGGAAAAGGCGGGGGGGGGGCGTTAAAACCATTTGGGATCGTTCAGTTCGTACAAATTGAACAAAGTTAGGAAAGTGGCCATAGGAGCGCCCAAATGTGAGCTATAAATTTGTATTCAGTGTGTGTCCCGCATGATTTTGTCGTGCTGAAAACGATGCAACCATTAAATGCACGATTCGAACACTTTTGAACACCTTTTTTGAACATTTTCGTACATTTTTAAACCCTTCTTTATGCGTTCTGTAGAACGCAGCGAGATCATTTACACCAGTTTCTCAGTCTGCCGACCTCACGACACCTGGAAAGAGGTAACCTGAACGTCTTAAGCCATCCTTACTCTCTGTTCCGATCAGCGTACGAAACACAGAGTTGAACAGAATGCATATTTTTCTTAGGCAGATGTGAGGCACGTCGTTTCGATGTGACACTGGTCAGCTGAGGGCGCTTCTGGGCTCAGAAACAGCCTCCCGTCACTGTTGAACGCAGCTCAGCCTGAACGGAACACTGTTCAGAACACAGAGTTGAACACATTGTAATTTTCTTAAGGACTGGTGTGCGACGCATCGTTTCTTTGTGTAAATGTGCCGAAAATGACGGATGTCGCCTCTAAAACCACTCTGGAACGCGCAAAAGACTGTTTACTAACTCATTAGAGCAGAAAATATTAAGCTTAGGAAGCTTTCGTTGCGGGTGGAGGTGCTGTGAAGATAGGCAATTTTGTTCTTTCATGTCTGGGCAGAAGACGTTTTCGTTGTAACGATGTCGTCGACAGCCTGCTCCTCCAGAAGACTGAAATAAAGAAAAGTTTTTACTTCACTTTTCATCTGGTAAACTATTTAAATTTTGCAGTCTTCTCAAAAGATCTTGGAATCTTGGGACATCACAGTGTACACTGCAAATGCAAGAGTGAGATGTCTCATCAAAAAGGAGCGAGATTTTTCATTTCCCCTCATTTAAGGGAGAGTTTGGGAACCTCGCTCTTATTGAGAAAGAATTTACAACATTACTCAAATTAAGTGAGATAAAGGATGAAAATCCTCTCAAAAAGGGCGAGGTTTTCCAATCCTCGCTCAAATAGGGCGAGATTATTGAGACTTTTGCTGTAACTGAGATTGAGAAAACCAAACCTCGGTCTCAAAGAGTGAGAGAAAATTTCTCGCTCTCCTGAGGGCGAGAATCCTCGCTCTGATATTTACTTGGTAGTTGTACGCCAGACACCGTCTCTCGTAACAGGCTTCGCGATATCTCGCGAAACACTGTTACGCGACGAGCCTGCGTACATCTACCTAGACCTGCGGCGCTGGCGAGCCTACATGATTTTTTAAGATTTACTCATTTAAGCCAGGGGGCTGCTGCCCCCTGGACCCCCGCTTTTCTTTGTTACGAGCCTGCATGATTTAAGATTTACTCATTTCGGCCAGGGGGCTGCCGCCCCCGGGACCGCAGCTATTCTTTGTTGCGAGCCTGAGTGAGGTAAGATTTACTCATTTAAGCCGGGGGGCTACCGTCCCCTGGACCCCCGCTGTTCTTTATTACGAGCCTGCATGATTTAAGATTTACTCATTTAAGCCAGGGGGCTGCCGCCCCCTGGACCCCCGCTCGCCTCTTTACATTATGTTACCGATTTTCCAATTTTCACCAAAAAAGGGCGAGCGCCCAAACCGTTCTCCGTAAAGCCAAACGGACAAAATTTTCGGCCAAAGGTCGCATCTCGACAAATTACCCTGAAAACGACACCCAACATGCATTTTGACGACTTTTCGTCGACATTTACCGCTGTAGCGGCTAAACAGTAAGAGATAGAGCAAAACGGACGAAATTTTCGAGCAGAGGGTCGCAACTCGCCGAGATACCCCTTAGGGCACTATAAAATTTTGTAATTTTTAAAATCTAATTTTTTTAAAAAATATAAAGCATTTTTTTGCAGGGTCGATTTTCGAGCTAGAGTGTTCATATTTGAACTCGTCCGAGCTTTTTAGGCCAAGAAGCTACAGTAAAAATTTCAGGTCGATATCTTAACTCGTTCTCGAGTTATCGTGCGAACAGACACACAGACACACAGACAGACAGACAGACAGACAGACAGACAGACAGACAGACAGACAGACAGACAGACAGACGGACAATGAACTTTTTTAGCACTCCAGTGGCGTAATAGGCTTCGCTATCGCTCAGCCAACAAGTGTACACATAGATATGCAGGATTTCTGCGGAGTTCTGCCACTTTGCTTCGTTAGAAATTTATTTGGCCTCAAATCCAGTACCATTGTCAAGTTTCTGAATAACTTGCAGCTTAGATGATGGGACTGGATTTGAGGCCACATTAATTTCTAATGAAGCTAAGTGGCACAAATCCCGCATATCCACTACAAAATTTAAATAGTTTACAAGTTAAAAAGTGAGCGTAAAAACTTTTCTTTATTTCATAGTCTTCTGGAGGATCAGGCTCTCGACTACATGGTTCTCAACGAAAACGGCTTCACTGTTAAGAGGAAAATAGATTTTCGTAGGGTCGAAACCCCGTTTGACATTGGGAAAGCGTCGGAAAACGTCCGAAAATAAAAGCGACATCTGTTCCAACGCTTTTCGAAGCGACGGTATCGTAAATAAGCGCTGCGTCCTGCTGCGTCTGAATTACGAGGAAAACAACCGTTTCTTGACATAGGAGGTAGCTACGATTGCGTCGGATTGTGGCGAAACACGGATCAGCTCAGAGCCAAAATTCGAATTCCAATTGAGTTTGTTTCTCAAACCGAGACGATAGGAGCGAAACCGGGGATCACAGAGTTCGTATTTGTTCACCGACGCTTTCTGACGTTAAGTGACATCGAAAATCGACTCACGTGTTTACACTGTGAGAAAAAAACTACAATTTACCGTTATTTCAAAGTACAATAAAATATTATACTAAAATTGTACCCAGTACAGGGTAAATTAGTGATGTACGGTAACGAAAGCCGTAAACCGTTAATTCAAACCCGTTGTTTAGTTGTATGAAGTACGGTTTTTCTCACAGTTTCTCACTATTTCTGAGCCCAGAAGCGCCCTCAGCTGACCAGTGTCACATCGAAACGACGTGCCTCACATCTGCCTAAGAAAAATATGCATTCTGTTCAACTCTGTGTTTCGTACGCTGATCGGAACAGAGAGTAAGGATGGCTTAAGACGTTCAGGTTACCTCTTTCCAGGTGTCGTGAGGTCGGCAGACTGAGAAACTGGTGTAAATGATCTCGCTGCGTTCTACAGAACGCATAAAGAAGGGTTTAAAAATGTACGAAAATGTTCAAAAAAGGTGTTCAAAAGTGTTCGAATCGTGCATTTAATGGTTGCATCGTTTTCAGCACGACAAAATCATGCGGGACACACACTGAATACAAATTTATAGCTCACATTTGGGCGCTCCTATGGCCACTTTCCTAACTTTGTTCAATTTGTACGAACTGAACGATCCCAAATGGTTTTAACGCGCCTTTTCCACCCCTCTAATCCTGTAAGAAACATCACATATCATATCAACCTAACGTCCTCACAGAACATTAAGGCATTAATAAGGGGGACGGGGGTGAATCGCTTTCAAATAATGCAAAATTTGATTTGGGCCAGATTGAACATGTTCAAATGTTCAACTTGGCCTGTGTTCAAATGTGTTGTGTGTGCCCTGAGCATTTACGCGTGTTTTGAGCCGTCGCACAGCTCTGTCGGTTGCAGCGTTTTCCTGTGAGAACGACGTGAAGCAGTGCGTGCAGCACCCCGCCAGGGCGCGAGGCCGGCCCGGCCCGGGCGTCGGCGCCGTGATTGGACGGTCATAACTCCGTCATTTTTGGACTTACAGACCTGATTCAAAGCTCATTTTGTTCGTTTGGCATGCCTCCACGACGTTATGAAAAGGTGTTAAGTTCGATTTCTGGATATTTTGGCCGCTATGATGGCGCAAATATTTTAATAGACTTTTTTAAATTTGAAAAATTGACTTTTGGCACGATTTGGTCATGTTCAAACGCTTAAAATGACCAATGTGCGTAGTGATTCTTGTAGCCCATTTTCTTACGAACATTTTGAGCTGTCGCCCAGCTCTGTAGCTCTTACCGTTTAGACACAAGAGCCGAAACACAATTAACGTTCAAAGTGTTCAAATTTTGAACTTTGAACACGATTTGAGCCGATCTGCACGGTGGGATTTTTTTGGGATTTTTGGCCAAGCACTCCTTAGGCATGCCTAAACCGATCCCCAAAGTTTTGTACTGTTCGGAATTTATCTTGGGTAAGGGGCCTTTTTTGCACAGATTGACTGTACTATATCAAGAAGGATCTGCACGAGTTGGCAAGAAGTTACCTCAACATCAAGGACAAGATGAATTTTTGCTCTGCTGTTAAAATCTGTTCAACAAAGGTTGTCTCTCTGCCATGGAGAAAAACATTGCCCGCAGTGAGGGGGCAATTATGTACTTAAACCTGACGCGAGAAACATTCTTGGCTTGTTCTGACCCTGGGCTGCATCCAATTGAAAGAATTGGTTCAATGTGGGAATGGGTCATATTTCTACGGATATGGGGTAATTGGGCTCAACGGCAAGATGGCTATAATCTCCTCCATAATTTTATCACTTCCAATGCTTATTACTGTCTAGAGTTAGATGCTCATGCTCTCATTCAGAGTCTCATCAGTTGTAGGGATTCTGAAAATCCAAATATGTTCAAACCATGGTGCTGCAGCAGTCAGCCTTGTGAGAGTTGTTTCAGGAGAGCTCGTTCAATGACCAGCACTTTCTTGACCAAAATTAATTTTTCTATCCTGGAGATGCTTTATAGAATCCGACGTATACCTTTCCTTTCTGAAGCATATGTAACCGTGAGAGAAAAGTATAATTTTCCTAGAGAGCGGCGTGCATTTGAAGCTGTGAAGAATAAAGAACTTGTCTGCAATTCTTTGCCAGAGAATTTTGACATCGAATTTGCTGTTCATGAAGCTTTTCATAGAGCCAACGCCACTGCTATGAGACTCAAGCTGATCAAGAGACCTCTGGATCAAATTCCGCCCCCAGTTTTTCCTCTCCGCACAAGCAACGCCAATTTATCTGTCAATGTACACACCAGTGATGAAGATGAAGATGATGTTGAAATTGATGCATGCCTTGTAGAAACTGATGAATTTACTGAAGATCCGTGACTTCAGATCGTGACTGTGAAGAAGAACTTGATGTAGATGAAGACCTGTGCTGTGTGAGCGAAATCAATCAGTCTGGTTTAAAGACTTTTAATAATGTGGGAGTCACAGTGTCAAGCCTATTGGTGAACGTATCAACTGCCAATGGGGATGAGTGCATTATCAAAAAATTAACATATTGTTGGCTTCTAAGTACTGGACACAGTCAGCTTAAGCAACGATCGCTTGCAGCGAGTGAAATCAGCAGTGGTTGTCCAAGAGCCCTCCACCAGTGCATTAAATGTTGTGGATGAAAATGAGGAAATTTCCATAGGTCAATGGTGTGCATTTGTATCGGCAGAGAAGAAAGAAATCTTTGGACGTATTATGGCATTCAGCTTCTACGGTGGGACAACATGGAAAAGCCAAGGGTACAGCAGTAATACAGTCAAAGTACCTAATTCCGGACGAAATTTGACGTATTTTCTAAATAACTCCTGATGTACGAGAGATGTTAAAGGCGCTCCGTGAATGAAGAAACTAGACCATAGGACCCACCTGATCACGTGTCGCAAGATTTTTTATCTCAACTCTTGTTCAAACGCGAGCTCAAAAATCAGTGTCCGAAATTAAAATCCATGTGTTTCTAATTCCGGACAAAAAAGTTCCTAATTGCTGCCAAAGCTGCAATTTTCAAAGTACACGTTTTTCCATAATTTTGGAAATTAAATTTTAAACAAAATTTGTTATATGGTCCGCAACGATATCGGAACTCGGAACTCGTTAAGGCTCTATGGTCTAAAAAGAGAAAACCAGAAACGCTATGTTTACCACATCATTGCTCCTAAACCAGCATAGATATCGTTGCACACCATAAAACAAATTGTGTTTGAAATTACATTTCCAACAAATAACATGTCCATAAAATTTTTGTCGGACAAACTTTAAGAAACCCCATGTATTTTTCTCATAAGGAAAAGTGTCCGGAATTGCAGACACTATGTAATCTGTTTACAGAAACCAAACGGCGCTTCGCATAGAAAATCTAAAAAAGTACATAGACTAAGAAACTATTGCACTATAACATATAAAAAATCCAGACTCGCGCCCCTCTCGGCACCTCCGTGCTGACAACGTAAAGTTGACCATGATTTTTTTCTAGTCATTCGTTTCAAGTGTTTATTTAACTTTGAGCGCGCGCTGTTCAATGAAACGAAGTCTGATCAACACCCAACCTGTCTCATATCAAAGAGGGCTCTTTTCCCAATCGATTGATACCCATGAAGTTGACATTAGCTAAAAAAGTATCTGATTTCTAAGCATTTATAAAGCAAAGGACGCAGTTTTGTCCGAAATTAGAGTACGTGTCCGGAATTAGGAACTTTGACTGTACAGCTGTTGTAGAACATCAAGCGGGAAGAGAGATTGGATGTCTGTGCACTTGGTTCTCCTATAAAGCTGTTGAAAAGAAGATTGTTCTTCGTGATGTCAGCATGGATGTACAAGGCTACTACAACATCAAGCACTACATCTGCACAATCCCTCGACCTCTTATTGGAGAGATTGGTAAACTTACTATTTCTTGTTCATTGAAAGACATTCGTAACATTGCTAAAGGAAGGAAAGCAAAATAGTAAGATGAAGATATTCTAGCTGGGCTGTTTTTAATCTGTTCCTCTTATGCTGTGATGTCTATTTATTTTCAGTTTTAATTCAACTTGAATTATTTCTTACTGTCCCAACTGCTATAGTTTTATTGTTTGTGTTGCAATATTGAGTTTACTTTACTACTTTACTTGTACCTTTTATGATTGAACTGCCATTTAAGTCTTCTAACAATTACAGAACTGTATTTAGTGTTTAGTTTCCTCAGTATGACTGAAAATTGAGACTGATCATTAAAATGTTATTCTAACAATTGTCTAATGTACGTGATGACTTCTAGTGTAGATAGTTTAATATAAGTTGTTTCATATAACTTGTTTTGAAGCTGTTTCTAAAATTGTGTTACAATATTACATTATTAATATTTTATTTATTGTACTTTAGCTTTCTTTCATGCTAAAATTGTAGCCTTCATAACCAGGACTGGTCATATATGTGATTTTGATAGTAATAAAATGTATTATCAAGAGGTGTTTGTTGTTGGATTTCATGGATTAAAACTTGCCTAACAAATTACACCTGGAAAGCACACTAGTAAACCAGTAAAGGATTCAATAATGACAGGCTTTTTTAAAAAAGCAATTTAGAACAGAATTTCTGTTTATTTTAAAATCTGCCTCTAGCTTTGGTGCATTGCTTGTTTTGGTGCATTAGGCCAAGAGGAAAGCACTGCGTCTTAAGGTTTCATATTGCGATATTGCTTCGTTTTTACAGAGGTGTATCACCTGACAGCCTCAGGTAAGCAACGAAAAGGGCACCCTTGCTACATAAGGTGCCCTCACAATGAACTCTTTGGGAGGTAACGGTACGAGATTTTGGGTACGAGGAATTTAATTCCTGCTTCCCCCTGCGCGTGGGGTCTCCGGGTAGGCCGCCACCTTCACACGAGTGCTTGGCGGGTTGGTCTATCCAGTGTGTCGCAGGCGCTCCGCCCTCGGCTCCGCCCTCCGCCTCGGTAACTGCCATTGTGGGGGCGCCAATAACTGCCTACCTCATAGGCGATCTATTCCGGAATGGTGAGGCAGTGCGTAGAGAGCTTTATTGAATAATTGGCACTTAATTTTACTCTTATTTTAATCCAACAATAGTCCTAAACGACTTTAGACCGATTTCACTGTTAAAAATTTCTACAGTAATTTCCACAGTATTGTCCTGTCAATTTTTTACCAGGTCTGCGCTGTTTTATGATGCTACGGAACGTCCGTTCCTGGATGAGTACAGGAGTCTCCGTACTTCCAGTGACTGTTTTGTCCATACAACCGACGACAATATTTTGACAAGCCTCAAACTTTTACGGCACAATGGGTACAGAACCTTCCGTAGTTGGTCAGGCCGGTCTACAGTACTCACTGTACTTTCAAGGTACGGAACGTACTGTGGTGGAATAAAACGGTGCTTCCGTACCTCTCCTGTAGTTTGGGTACAGAATTTTCAACAGTGTTATTGTTCCATATTACTATCATATTACCATTATATTACCATATATTACCATGTATTACATTATATTACCTCAAATTACTTAAATTACCTGATAATACTTATGTTACCATGTATTAATTATATAACTAGTAATATATACTACTGCGTACACGGCCGAAGGGAGTTGACGACCCCTCGGATACGTCCGTGCTCGTGCTCTGCGCGTCGTTGTCAGTTCCTTCAACGAAAGTATATGGGATACCATAATTGGTTCCGTACTTAAGCCTCATTATTTTAGTTTGCTTCCGAATCAGTCTGCAGCCCTAACCACGGTCACTCGTTTGCTTGATTACGGTCGATTCTTTCAGTTACCCATTGATTTTGGGAGATTTTAAAAGTTTTCAAATAATTTCGCACATGATTCCAAAATTTTAGAGAATTGCCATTTAATCCCAGCGATTTCCCATGATGCCCTATGATTACCAGTGATTACTCATAATCCCAAACGATTCCCAGAGATTTCTGACAGTTCCTCTGATTCCAGATTGAATCCTGTGATGATTCCCGGACAAATGTACACGTGATTCCTAAAGTTCTCACCCCCCGCTGATCGCTTATCCTCTGTTGATGAGAACGTTCTTCCAAAGGCACATCCGCTCCCCTAAAAAACAAAGTAACGAGATAAATAAACCCAAGAGAAGCATAGCAAACGGTCCCAATGTGCGGTAAACGTCGAGCGACTTTGGTCCTGACGTTCCTCTGCGTCGCGTTGATGTAGCCTGAAAAAAAAAACACGAAAAAATTGGCATTTTCCTGGAAAAGTGAATACATACTGGACCCCGTGAAACTAAATTTTAATTGGCTGAGCGATAGCGAAGCCTATTACGCCACTGGAGTGCTAAAAAAGTTCAATGTCCGTGTGTCTGTCTGTCTGTCTGTCTGTCTGTCTGTCTGTCTGTCTGTCTGTCTGTCTGTCTGTCTGTGTGTCTGTCTGTCTGTCTGTGTGTCTGTGTGTCTTTTCGCACGATAACTCGAGAACGAGTCAAGATATCGACCTGAAATTTTTACTGTAGCTTCTTGGCCTAAAAAGCTCGGACGAGTTTAAATATGAGCACTCTAGCTCGAAAATTGACCCTGCTAAAAAATGATTTATTTAAAAAAAAAAATAGATTTTAAAAATTACAAAATTTTATGGTGTCCTAAGTGGTATCTCGGCGAGTTGCGACCTTTTGGCGAAAATTTCGTCCGTTTTGCTCTATCTCTTACTGCTTAGCCGCTACAGCGGTAAATGTGGACGAAAAGTCGTCAAAATGCATGTTGGGTGTCGTTTTCAGGGTAATTTGTCGAGATGCGACCCTCTGGGCGAAAACTTTGTCCGTTTGGCTCTACGGAGAACGGTTTGGGCGCTCGTCCCCTTTTCGTAAAAATTGGAAAATAGGTAACATAATGTAAAGAGGCGAGCGGGGGTCCAGGGGGCGGCAGCCCCCTGGCTTAAATGAGTAAATCTTAAATCATGCAGGCTCGTAATAAAGAAAAGCGGGGGTCCAGAGGGCGGCAGCCCCCTGGCTAAAATGAGTAAATCTTGAATCATGCAGGCTCGCCAGCGCCAGGTAGGCCAGAATGTACGCAGAATGTACGCAGGCCCGTCGCAGCGAAACAGTGTTTTGCGAGATATCGCGAAGCCTGTTACGGGAGACGGTGTCTGGCGTACATCTACCTAGTGTACTGTATGTTGCATACATGTTTACACACACGAGGAGCATGTATATGACATACACTTTGTGCATACATAGCGCATGTCACACATGTTACATGTATGTGGCATACACTTTGTGCATGTATGAGTCTTCTGCACATGGGGCACACGTGTCTCATGTATGTAGTCATGCACGTCATTCGTTTGTCAAGCGTAACGCTAGCAAAATATTTCTTGATTTCTCTTTTTTGCCTTACTTTACTCCCTTCTCTTCTCCTGTGCTGTTCTTTCTTCTTTGGAATCTTGCTGAACTGATTCGAACCCGGTACCCTTGTGATACAAACATTGCGCCTTGTTCACACTGGAAAAAGTAATATGAGAGATGTCACATGTGCTGGTGTGACCGAGCTTTCGGTAACGTTTTGTGGTGTGACTGAGCTTTTGGTAACGTGTGGTGATGTGACCGAGGTTTTGGTCGCGTTTGCGGTATGACATCCCAATATACACTGGAAATCCAAGTGTACGAATTTCTCACACATGCAGGTGAGCGAATGTATGTCGCACACTTGCAGGTGAGCAAACGACCATTCGTACACTTGTAGGTGTGCGAATGGCTATTCGTACACTTGCAGGTGAGCGATGGCCATTCGTACACTTGCTGAAACCCACGGAAAGGCCGGGCTTTCTAGGTGTACGAATAGATATTCGCTCACCTGCTTGTGTGCGAAGGGTCATTCACACACCTGCAAGTGTGAGAATTGTTGTCAGCTCACCTGCAGGTGTGCGACAAACATACACACAACTGCAGGTGTGCGACATTTGTACACTTGGACTTCCAGCGTAGGCCTGTAGGGGACGTACACAAAATACGTCACGCAATTTTTCGGGATTTTCGACCCCTTTCTCCCCTAAATCACCCACTCATCACATCCGAGACACACCTCCCCCCTCTTCCCCACCTGGTGACATCACGTTTTTCAAAAAAAAAAAGAAAAAAAAGGACACGGTTAGAAAAATATCTGTTAAACTAACAAGCTAGGCCCGCCCTTCCGCCAAACGTCGTTGCCAGCTCCGCTTCGCTGGCAACTCCGTTCGGCCTTGGGCAGCCTACCTTGCCCTGCCGGCGGCGTTATGGACGGGCCTTCGGCCCGTCCTAGGAGTCACAGGTTACAAAAATATTACTTTAAAAAGCGAGCCTTCGTCCCGCTTAACTGATTGGTCCGGTCGTACCAAACAATTCGAGCCTCATTCGGCCCGATCATACTATTTTGATTTTTTTTCAATGAAAATTACTGCTTTGAATAACGCTGAGCTATTTTCGCCTCTCGCGGTCATAGGGTACATTTTGGCCCTCGGTCTCATCATCCTTTTTGGCTGAGCGATAGCGAAGCCTATTACGCCACTGGAGTGCTAAAAAAGTTCAGTGTCCGTCTGTCTGTCTGTCTGTCTGTCTGTGTGTCTGTTCGCACGATAACTCGAGAACGAGTTAAGATATCGACCTAATATTTTTACTGTAGCTTCTTGGCCTAAAAAGCTCGGACGAGTTCAAATATGAACACTCTAGCTCAAAAATTGACCCTGCTAAAAAATGATTTATATTTTTTTAAAAAAATAGATTTTAAAAATTACAAAATTTTATGGTGTCCTAAGGGGTATCTCGGCGAGTTGCGACCCTATGGGCGAAAATTTCGTCAGTTTTCCTCTATCTCTTACAGTATAGCCTCTACAGCGATAAATGTGGACGAAAAGTCGTAAAAATGCATGCTGGGTGTCGTTTCCAGGGTAATTTGTCGAGATGCGACCCTTCTGGGTGAGAATTTTGTCCGTTTGCCTTCGCGGAGAACGGTTTGGGCGCTCGGCCCCTTCTCGTAAAAAGTGGAAAATTGATAACAAAATGTAAAAAGGCAAGCGGGGGTCCAGGGGGCGGTAGCCTCCCGGCCTATTTTTAATAGATAAAAGCGGGGGTCCAGGGGGCGGCAGCCCCCTGGCTTAAATGAGTAAATCTGAAATCATTCAGGCTCGTAATAAGGAAAAGCGGGGGTCCAGGGGGCGGCAGCCCCCTGGCTTAAATGAGTATATCTTAAATCATTCAGGCTCGCCAGCGCCGCAGGCCTAGGTAGATGTACGTAGGCCCGTCGCAGCGCAACAGTGTTTCGCGAGCTTTCGCGAAGCCTGTTACGAGAGACGGTGTCTGGCGTACATCTACCTAGTATTGGCTGAGCGATAGCGAAGCCCATTACGCCACTGGAGTGCTAAAAAAGTTCAGTGTCCGTCTGTCTGTGTGTCTGTGTGTCTGTGTGTCTGTTCGCACGATAACTCGAGAACGAGTCAAGATATCGACCTGAAATTTTTACTGTAGCTTCTTGGCCTAAAAAGCTCGGACGAGTTTAAATATGAGCACTCTAGCTCGAAAATTGACCCTGCTAAAAAATGATTTATTTAAAAAAAAAAATAGATTTTAAAAATTACAAAATTTTATGGTGTCCTAAGTGGTATCTCGGCGAGTTGCGACCTTTAGGCGAAAATTTCGTCCGTTTTGCTCTATCTCTTACTGTTTAGCCGCTACAGCGGTAAATGTGGACGAAAAGTCGTCAAAATGCATGTTGGGTGTCGTTTCCAGGGTAATTTGTCGAGATGCGACCCTTCTGGGTGAAAATTTTGTCCGTTTGGCTTCGCGGAGAACGGTTTGGGCGCTCGGCCCCTTCTCGTAAAAATTGGAAAATTGATAACAAAATGTAAACAGGCAAGCGGGGGTCCAGGGGGCGGTAGCCTCCCGGCCTATTTTTAATAGATAAAAGCGGGGGTCCAGGGGGCGGCAGCCCCCTGGCTTAAATGAGTAAATCTGAAATCATTCAGGCTCGTAATAAGGAAAAGCGGGGGTCCAGGGGGCGGCAGCCCCCTGGCTAAATCGAGTAAATCTTAAATCATGCAGGCTCGCCAGCGCCGCAGGCCTAGGTAGATGTACGCAGGCCCGTCGCAGCGTAACAGCGAGTTGCGACTCTTTGGACGAAAATTTCATCCGTTTCGCTCTATATTTTACTGTTTAGCCGCTACAGCAGTAAATGAGGACGAAAAGTTGTCAAAATGCATGTTGGGTGTCGTTTTCAGGGTAATTTGTCGAGATACGATCCGTTGGGTGAAAATTCTGTTTGTTTGGCACTACGGAGAATGGTTTGGGTGTTGGGCGCTCGACCCCTCATCGTAAAAATTGGGAAATTGGTAACATAATGAAACGAGGCGAGCGGGGGTCCAGGGGGCGGCAGCCCCCTGGCTTATATTTCACAAAGAAAAGCGGGGGTCCAGGGGGCGGCAGCCCCCGGGCTTAAACAAGTAGATCTCAAATCATGCAGGTCCGTAGTAAAGGATAGCGGGGATCCAGGGGGTGGCCGAGGGGTACACGACTTCGACCAATCCCAGTTCACCTGAGAAACAATCCCTATTCCAATCCCTTTCAAATCCCAACCAATCCCGACCAATCCCTCTCCAATCCTTCCAATCCCACCGAATCTATCAATCCCGTCCAATCTATAAAATCCACGATGAAGACCAAATTATTGCCTTTTTTTTTAAATTTATTTTTTTTATTTTACTCTGATGCTTGTGCTGCTCATGTGCATAAATAATGTCTTTGCATCTGGGGTTCTTGCCATAAGGTAGAACCATATAATTTCAATCAAAAGTGGAGAGAAAGTTGAACGTACAGTATTATGTTTATTATGAATTTTCTTGTAACGAAATCTTGAAAGACTTTGATTGCAGCCTTGGGATACATAATACAAATACATATTGTGTTATAAATGTGTAACATAGACCTATTTTCCAACTACAAATTTGATTATTAACAGACTTTTTAAGATAATTGAACTAGTAATAGGGTTTCGGGGTTGGAAATATTTCCCGGAAAAATTGGAAATATTTCGGGAATATTTCGGAAATATTTCCGAGGGGTCCGAAATATTGGAAAAATTGGAAATATTGAAATTCCGCAGCAAAGGGCATTTGCATGAATATATAGCGTAACTGTCCATTAAAATCGCAATTTCACGCTTTTGTCGGATACCAATTGTTTGTTACGGGTCGTTTCAAAAACCACTCGGGGGCGGTGAGGGCCGCCGCCGTCGCGGCGCGCCGCCTAACCCTACTTTCACATGTGCGACGATCCGATCCGACGGACGCTTCAAGACGAGAATTTGTTTGTACTTGTAAATTGCAATTAAACGATGTAATTCAGCATAAGTATACGTGTTGAAAGTTCTTCTACGTTATTTCCCTACCCTCTTCAAAGAAAAAATTGCGGCTCTTTGCAAAAATACAATAAAAACTACTTTTTTTCAATATTTCCAATTTTTCCGAAATATTTCCGAAATATTCCCGAAATATTTCCAATTTTTATATTTCCGGAAAAATAGAAACCCTAACTAGTAAACCTGATTTTTTGTTTAAAAAATCAACTCTAAACAGCAAATTAGTGAAATGAAACCAGGTCTATGTGGTCTATGTCACACATTAAGAACTGAATATAGCTTTGAATTATGTTTCAAAGGGCTTAATTCAAAATCTTTCAAGATTTCGTAACAAGAACTTTTTTTGGAGCAAAACACTACTCTCAAAATTAATTTTTTTGTTTTGATGTGAATGTGCCCAGGTACTTGGGAGCTTGTATATAGTCTCTATATAGACTATATATGCGCTGTATATGGTGCCTTGTATATGGGATTATATATGGTCCTGTATATAATGTATATGGCCTTATATATGGTCCTGTATATAATGTATATGGCCTTATATATGGCCCTGTATATAATGTATATGGCCTTATATATGGACCTATATATGGTCTCATATATAATATATATGGCCTAATATATGGTTATATACAAGACCATATACAGTATACGCCCCTCCTGAGCGCCCCTGTGCTACCCGCGGGTTTAATTAGTACTCGAATATCGTATTAATGTTTGAAAGTGTATTTGGTACTCTATAGCTTGGTATTGGCCTACGTAATTTGCAGAAAAAAATGAAACGTGGAACGGTATTTGAACTCCGGACCTTCTGCTTACTAGCTGATCACTTAACCAAGGGCGCTACGGTGCCATCTGAAAGACATGGATAGGCGGTGCAGTGACTATCTACAAGGCACCTCTACGGTCTATATATGGGTCCATATATAGTCATATACAATACCCCACTTCCCTTGCCCTGGTCAGAGTGTCAGCTCGGTATCAGCCCACTGATGTCTGCCTGGTCAGTGCACGGAGAGAAAATTTAGGCTTATACACCTAAAAGTTTGGATAAATTTGACAGAAAAGTAAAATCCATAATTACTTTTTCATGTGTGGTCACCAAATGTTCTGGCGCTTAGTCCAAGGTACTGGTGGAGAGCCTTAAAGGTTTCAGCCTGACAATGAAACTGATTAGGTGTGCTGTAGAACAGGACAATCCAAACTCAGTTTTTTTTCTGTCTCGCCTGAACTTTTCTCTCCGTGTGGCCACTTATCAAAAATGGGATATAAGTGCAAATGCTGATGTCAATAGTCAGATTTTTATAGTGACATTTATTGTGCGCGCACTAAAAATGCCAACTTAAAGAAAACATCTTTTTACACGCTCAATCCAGGAAGTGAACATGTCTCCCAAGTGTCTTAACCGAGGTGGTACTGAAGTTGTAAGTACCGGCTCTCCATCCGATTACGACTGCTGTAAAATATCCTCCAAATTCGATGACATAAAAATTGCGGAGTCAAAATTGAGCAAACATAATGCAAACCATTGCAAACATTGTGTGTATCTGCTCCAACTTGTATAAATCAATCTTGAACCACGAAAATATTTTGAGTCGGATTGTAGAAACTGTTCACAATTCCTTAGGCACCATACTGGAATCAGCCATTGCGATGCACCGCGTTGCTTATGTTTGTATCTCTTTTATATATACCCCGTATATTTATGTATATACATTTATATAGGCGTATACCGCTTTTTATATACGAAATAAACTTATATATAGCTATATATAGCACCATATATACACATATATGGTGCTATATACATCTGTATATAGCTCCATATATACACATATATGGTGCTATATACATCTGTATATAGCTCCATGTATAGAATATACAGTACCATATACAATATATATCGTGCTATATACACTATATACAACACCATATATACCATATACGACTCTGTATACATTTATATACAATTGTATACGAGGCATATACAAGTCATATACAATTGTGTACAAGTCAAATTACCTGGGTGGGCCATCTCTTGGGCTGAGAAATGGGTTGCCTATGCTTCAGGCGTATGGGCATCCCGCCTATTACGGGCTATCAGAGCTTGTCTTTTCTACTATTTTGGCAGCCTCCTAAAATTCCTCTCCAATCCCTCTCCAATCCCCTCCAATCCCTCTTCAATCCCCTCCAATCGCTCCCAATCCCTCTCCAATCCCCTCCAATCCCTCCCAATCCCCTCCAATCCACCCAATTCACCCAATCCTTCACAATCAATTTCGATGTTAGAAATCCTTGCCCCAATCCTCAATCCCCAATCCCAGTTCACTTCTTTTCAGACTCGTGTACCCCGAGGGGTACACGACTTCGACCAATCCCAGTTCACCTGAGAAACAATCCCTATTCCAATCCCTCTCAAATCCCAACCAATCCCGACCAATCCCTCTCCAATCCTTCCAATCCCACCGAATCTATCAATCCCGTCCAATCTATAAAATCCACGATGAAAACCAAATTATTGCCTTTTTTTTAGGCACGAAGTAGCCTTATGGTTTTGTGTCAGGATGCGATTTTTTTTTTTTAGGCACGAAGTAGCCTTATGGTTTTGTGTCAGGATGCGATATTAGCACGGCCCCTTACCTAAATCCAGATTTTTCTATAGGATTTTGATGAGACTTGGCAGAGAAGTAGAACTCGATCTCCTTAGTTCACTGCTGAAGTGCCAGCCCAAACTTAGCGACCAATTTTGAGAAATTTCGATCTAAAATCTCTGTTTCTATGGTAATACTCGACTTGTCTCGGGAAAACAGCGTGGAAAGGGGAGCCGAGCCGAGTCGCCATTGTCGCGGCTCCTCGACCCCTCGGCGCGCCGCGCAGGGGATGAGGACCGGCGGGGCCGGGGACTTGTTGATTCTACTCATGCACAGTAGTTCAAAAAATAAAACTTCGAACGACATGTTAGAATAAAAATGTAAAAGCGGTGTTTGAATGCCCATTGCACAACGAGCGTACAGTTCAAAAATCAAGCTGATCGGACAATTTTTACTGAGAGACGAACTTCTAAATCGATTGAGCTAGAAAGCTAAAATTTTGCATGTGACCCGCTCGAGGGGGCCTCAACTCACCCAAAATTTGTACACATGATTTCAAGATTTCACATGATTTCACATGATTACACCTCTTATAATTGAAAGAAATAATTCGTAAAGTAAATACAAGCGTATTTTGAGCTTTATGAGCCCAAAATACGCACTCAAATCAATTTTTTTTCGGCAATAGATCCACATTTTTTGACAATGATTTCGAAGATATCAACGACTGTGTACACATGATTTCAGGAGTTGAGGCCCCCTCGGACCCGCTGAACTAGTGAACCTGAAATAACACAAATTCAATAACATGACCCATAAGGCTAGAATTTTTAAAGTAAATTTCTACTTAAACCATCATCTACCGAAGTATTTAGTGAAACTAAAGCATTAACGAACTTCGTGCCTACCAGGATTTCCTGAAATCGTATTTTTTTTTATTAGCACGGCCCCTTACCTAAATCCAGATTTTTCTATAGGATTTTGATGAGACTTGGCAGAGAGGTAGAACTCGATCTCCTTAGTTCACTGCTGAAGTGCCAGCCCAAACTTAGCGACCAATTTTGAGAAATTTCGATCTAAAATCTCTGTTTCTATGGTAATACTCGACTTGTCTCGGGAAAACAGCGTGGAAAGGGGAGCCGAGCCGAGTCGCCATTGTCGCGGCTCCTCGACCCCTCGACGCGCCGCGCAGGGGATGAGGACCGGCGGGGCCGGGGACTTGTTGATTCTACTCATGCACAGTAGTTCAAAAAATAAAACTTCGAACGACATGTTAGAATAAAAATGTAAAAGCGGTGTTTGAATGCCCATTGCACAACGAGCGCACAGTTCAAAAATCGAGCTGATCGGACAATTTTTACTGAGAGACGAACTTCTAAATCGATTGAGCTAGAAAGCTAAAATTTTGCATGTGACCCGCTGAACTAGTGACCCTGAAATAAAACAAATTCAATAACATGACCCATAAGGCTAGAATTTTTAAAGTAAATTTCTACTTAAACCATCATCTACCGAAGCAAAGCATTAACGAACTTCGTGCCTACCAGGATTTCCTGAAATCGTATTTTTTTAATTTATTTTTTTTATTTTACTCTGATGCTTGTGCTGCTTATGTGCATAAATAATGTCTTGGCATCTGGGGTTCAGAATATATGTTCTTGCCATAAGGTAGAACCATATAATTTCAATCAAAAGTGGAGAGAAAGTTGAACGTACAGTATTATGTTTATTATGAATTTTCTTGTAACGAAATCTTGAAAGACTTTGATTGCAGCCTTGGGATACATAATACAAATACATATTGTGTTATAAATGTGTAACATAGACCTATTTTCCAACTACAAATTTGATTATTAACAGACTTTTTAAAATGATTGAACTAGTAAACCTGATTTCTTGTTTAAAAAATCAACTCTAAACAGCAAATTAGTGAAATGAAACCAGGTCTATGTGGTCTATGTCACACATTAAGAACTGAATATAGCTTTGAATTATGTTTCAAAGGGCTTAATTCAAAATCTTTCAAGATTTCGTAACAAGAATTTTTTTTGGAGCAAAACACTACTCTCAAAATTAATTTTTTTGTTTTGATGTGAATGTGGGCCATCTCTTGGGCTGAGAAATGGGTTGCCTATGCTTCAGGCGTATGGGCATCACGCCTATTACGGGCTATCAGAGCTTGTCTTTTCTACTATTTTGGCAGCCTCCTAAAATTCCTCTCCAATCCCTCTCCAATCCCCTCCAATCCCTCTTCAATCCCCTCCAATCGCTCCCAATCCCTCTCCAATCCCCTCCAATCCCTCCCAATCCCTCCCAATCCCCTCCAATCCACCCAATTCACCCAATCCTTCACAATCAATTTCGATGTTAGAAATCCTTGCCCCAATCCTCAATCCCCAATCCCAGTTCACTACTTTTCAGAGTCGTGTACCCCTCGGGGGTGGCAGCCCCCTGGCTTAAATGAGAAAATCTTAAATCATGCCGGCTCGCCAGCGCTGCAGGCCTAGGTACATGTACGCAGGCCCGTCGCAGCGAAACAGTGTTTCGCGAGTAATCGCGAAGCCTGTTAGACGGGAGACCTAATTAAATCCTATTTTTAGGCACGAAGTAGCCTTATGGTTTTGTCTCAGGATCCGATTTTTTTTTATCAGTGTGGCCCCTTACCTAAATCCAGATTTTTCTATACGATTTCGATAAGACTTGGCAGAGAGGTACAACTTAATTCCCTTATTTCACTGCTGAAATGCCAGGCCAAAGTTAGCGGCCAATTTTGAGAAATTTCGATTTAAAATCTTTGTTTCTATGGTAATACTCGACTCGTCATGGAGCCGAGTCGGCTCTGACCAATAACATTATTTCGCGCGAAAATCCAGCCAATGAAAACGGTCGCCTGTTGCTTTGTACCTCGATATCCAAAAGTGTCAACACAGGGAGTGGTCACGTCAGAATCGTTGCAGATTCACGCCATGTTAAAGGGTTCACCACCAGGAGACTTTCAAACGTGACCACTAGCTGGCCGCCGTGGCTCCTGATTGTTGGCTGGGACTGTAATTTGGCCTTGGGCGGGGCTTGTGACAATACCGCCAACCTCAGAGTGAATCCTCAGCTCATGTTTTCTTTAAAAGATACAAATAAGTCTACTCTTGTGTTCCGTGGTATTGCGTGGATGCTTCCACAGTTCTTTGCTAAAGGCCTGCAACATCATTTTACGTTGTTACTAAATCTAAAACAAGCAAAATATATTTTGAGTTGGTTTGAGTGGACACCAAGGCGGCGTTGTTTATAGCTGGCCCGCTCGGCGCCATGTTTGTGTTGGAAATGTGAGGCGGACAAAATTCACGATTTGGGCTCTCACAGAGAGTATTGGCCTAATATTTTAATTGTCTATTTCATTTAATGGTAAGTGTGTGGCAAATGTGAAACTAGGACCCTTTAATTCTTGGCTGTAGGTTCGATTTAGTGGTTGTCAAGGCGGGTTGTTGACAGCTGGCGGCTGGGGGGCTGGCTCTCACCAAGTCTGCCTCTGCGTTCCCTGTGAATGTGTAGTGCCTCCCATACCTGTGTGCTAAAGAACTGCAACTTAACTTAAGATCGTCACGAAATTAAAAACTTGCCAAATATATTCTAGGTTGGCTTGAGGCGGACGCGTGAGGCGCCGTGTCGCCGACCCCGCCGGCCCTCTTTCAACCATGGCCGCCACGGCCGGGGGCTGAGAGGGTCCCACCTCGCGACTTTAAATCATTGTGTAAAGTTATCGGAACGTTGACATGGCGAACTGAATGCGTTTACAGTGGTTTTGCACCTGCAGAAAACTGTTTGGGAAGTTTGACTTTAATCTGGTGAGCAGAATTCTTGAAATGGTGTACATTTACGTGAATAATTTTACGAATCCATTGAACTTCTTTGGGAAACGATTTCCGTGGGTCTGAAACTCCTGTTTTCACAGTCATTTCGGCTGTATAACATTTCGTTCGGGTAAAATAGATAGTTAAATTCGCTTCGTGCGCTAGTGGCGCCATCTCTCGGTAGTGGGCGCGAGTTAAGTCGCGAGGAGGACGCGTGAGCGAGCCGCCGAGCCACCGGCCTTCTTTTGTTGAGTGGAGCGAGGTCCCAGCCCAGCCTAGAACCACGAAAGGGATAGGACTGGGCACTCCCACCTCAAAAGCGCTCCGTTCTGTTTGAGGCGGCGGCGCCTCCCCCAGCCTTCTTTTGTTGAGTGGAGGTCCCAGCCTAGAACTATAGAAGGGAGGTCTGGGCACTCCCACCTCAAACGCCCCCCGTTCTGTCTATAAGGCGGCGACGCCTCCTCCAGCCGACTGCGAATAGTGCCAGTTCCGATGGCGAGCCAAGCCGAATCGGCATTGTCGCTGGTGCTCGGCCGCTCGGCCCCTCGGCCCGCGCCGCGCGGCCCCTCTGCCCTGCCCGGCGCGCACGGGAGGAGAACCGTAGCTGGGTGGAAAGGGGAGCTGTTGATTCAACTCATGGACGGTAGTTCAAAAAATAAAATTTCGAACGGCACGTTAGAATAAATATATTAAAGCAATGTTCGAATGCCCATTGGACAACGAGCCTACAGTTCAAAAATCAAGCTGATCGGACAATTTTGACTGAAAGACTAGACTAACTTCTAAATCGTTTGAGCTAGAAATCTAAAATTTGGCATGTGACTCGCTGTACTAGTGACTCTGAGATAAAGCAAATTCAATAACATGATTCATAAGGCTAGAAATTTTCAATTCAATTTCTACATAAACATCATCCACCGAAGTATTTTGTGAAACAAAAACATAAACGAACTTCGTGCCTACCAGGATTTCGTGAAATCGTATTTTTTTTCAATAATGTAAAGAAATTTTTAGCAGGGTCAATTTTTGAGCTAGAGAGTTCATATTCGAACTCGTCCGAGCTTTTTAGGCCAAGAAGCTACAGTAAAAATTTCAGGTCGATATTTTGACTTGTTCTCGAGTTATCGTGCGAACAGACAGACAGACAGACAGACAGACAGACAGACAGACAGACAGACAGACAGACAGACAGACAGACGGACATTGAACTTTTTTAGCACTCCAGTGGCGTAATAGGCTTCGCCATCGTTCAGCCAATAATGTCCGTGAAAATGGAACGTCCAACAAGAGAAAAAGGCCGAAGAAATTAATTGTCCACCAAAATCAAGTCTATTTTTTCTATGGCCACAATTCAAAGGCCCGCGGCGACAAAGCATCATTTTTTTAAAATCAGTAAAAACTGGAAAAGGCGTTCTGAGAATGATGATGTATAAAAAATTATAGAGAGAAGTATAGAGAGAACAGTAACAAAACAATAAAAAAAATTGCAAACAATAAGTGTACGCAGGAACAACTTGCAATGGAAGTATGAAAAAGTAACGACCAAAACCACAAAAAATCAGGCAGAAAACAATAAGTGTGGAAAAGAATGACTGGAAAATAATTTTAGCCAAACAAAAATAATAAGGTAGAAAAAATAAGCAACAGGAGATTCTTCCCTTGTTGGATCGGAGGAGCTCCATGCTTGCCTACCTCTGCCAGGGGTCTGTCAGCTACAGCCCTCTGTTGCTCGGCCCCAGCCAACATCTTCGCCACAATTTACAAAAACGTTAAATTTTCTCAAAGTTTTTAACAAAATTCGAAGATTTTGTGAAATTTTACGTAGAATTGCGGCTTTTGGACGCCAAACTAAGTGATTGCAAAGTGATTGGAAAATGATTGGAGTTAGGGTGTACACTGATTGGGGACAGTGAGGTTCCCCTCGACAATACCCCACAGCCCTTCGCACTTAGGCCATTAACGGCCATTAACGGCCATTAAATATGCGGACCTGTGAAAAGGATGACATTTTATTTTTGGGACATTGCTGTCACGGACATTTTCAGCCGGACATAATGGAAGCGGACGTTAAAATTAGTGACATTTTCGTAGTGGACATTTTCCTGCGGACATTCCTTCCTTGAACCCCACGAGGCTGCCACAATCTAGATGAAAAACATGTGGAGCACCTTAGTGCTGACGGAAGTCGTGGCTAGCGGATGCATCTAGGGCAGTGCCGTGTGCCCGTTAACTGGTCTGGGTGGAAAACCGATGATTTTTTAAAACTATATATGTATTTTTTTAAAAAACAAAACCTTATTTATTTGTTTTTTTAATTTTTATTCAATAAATATTTTTTTAAAATGAATAAAAAAACTATAAAGAGGTAGTAAACTCTAGAAGGGGTAAACACCAGGAATCGCTGTTTAATGAGTGGGTTCATTTATTATTTTTTATAAATAATATAAAATATGGAAAATGAGGGGGTAACTCCAGAAGGGGTAACGTCTAGTACTCACCCAAACTGTGCAGTTCTGCGAAAAGTTTCAAGACAAAACAAAACTTTATCCCCGAGCGAGCTAAACTCACAATGTTTTTGCCTACAGGGCCTCTTGGTAGTGAGTGTCACAGACAAAAGAATTATCACACCCAAAAAGAAGAGATTTGTTTACAACAAAAAATTCAGAACTCTAATCACTTTTTAGAAAATATAGGAATGTGCTATTAATCGTCACAATTCTAAAAAAATTATATAATTTTCATGTCTAAGTGGAAAAAAAAAATTAATGTCGAAATGACGATGAAATAACGTTACAGGTCCATGTTGAATTTACAATTATGTAACCAAATTTCCTCTTTGATCAGTTTACTACACTGTAAAAAAGCCGTCATTTTTACGGTAAAATAACTGGATGGATTTTACAGCATACGGCACAGTACAGAAGAAATAACAGTGGCGTGCCGTAAAATGATTTGATTTTACATTGTGGCACTGTTAATTCTGCCGTAAGGTGCGGCCCTATGTAGTAAAGTACGGTGTGAAACAACGGCATGATACTGTAAACTAACCGTACCTGGTACAGTGAAATAACGGTTTCAAACCGTCAAATAATTGACAGTGCAAATCCGTGTTCTTTTCTTACAGTGTAGGCGTCAATATTTTACTGTGACTCGTACTACCCTCGTGACAAGTTCTCTTTCATCTTGTCTCCACTTCATTAGTAGACCCATCTCATTGCATCTTGATAGCACATCGTTCATTTGGGGTAAAATTTGCGATTTGCTTTTAAGCAGTACAACATGAAAGTCTGTACCAAGCGATCGTGATGATGGTTGAAGAAGAGGCCGTCCACGATCGTCGGCAAAGTGAGCTGAGGCCATGTATCTGGAACAGAAGTGACCAAAGGTAAATCCAGAGTCACTCCTGGACACCGAAATGACAGGTGCAATACCTACGTACCCTCATTTGGGCAATGAATTTTTACGAAATAAAAAATATTACAATTTTTCAGAACAACTCGACGGGTCCTATTAACGTTGTCCAATCTCCCAGCGACGCTGCAACGTTGTGCGATCTCCCAGCGACGCTTCAACGTTGTCCGAGGTCCTTTTCGGCGCGCGGTGTAAACATGAAGTTTAACATCATACCACGTCGCGGTGTTTCAAGTTTTGTAAAATATAAACTGATATCTTTATTCCTAGGTCTCTGACAAATCAAAAGCTACCAAAGCACTTCAAATTTGATCAAGATTTGACTTCCAAAATGAGCTTTTTGTAAACCAATGCACGCTCAGACCGAAAAGGAGATCGGACAACGTTGAAGAGTCGCTGGGAGATAGCACAACGTTAGAATGTCGCGCAGACATCGGACAACGTTAGGTTGTCGCGCAGACATCGGACAACATTAATAGGACCCGTCGAACTGCACGGTAGCCTTCGTTACATCTCGGCAAGTTAGGGTACTTTAAAGTGAGGAGTCTCGGTCGATGGATACAGACCAGACACGAGTTAGGAAACAGACTAGGTTTATTATTGAGCAGTATGCACACAGAACAACGGTAGCGCTATACACAAGAGAACAGAGTCGCGTCAGCGGTGCGTACGGAGAGCCAAGCGGCGAGCGGCACTGAGGCGTCCGGGATGGTGCTGAGCGAGAACTGCTGGCTGCTGGCTCGGCGGAAAAGGGCAGCGTATAAACAGCCGCGGAAACTTCCCCGATGCAGGTAGTCGAAGGGTCGCGGAGCGTCGTGAGCAAGGACAATATATAGAGTGGACCTAACCCGCTGTAGTGGCTTTACAACTTTCCGTGTCGTACCTCCGTTGACAGACCGACCGTCGCTTCGGTTGCATTCGGCGAGACTTCGGCAGCGGCTTCGGGCCCGCCGGGCTCCCCATCCCACTAGGCTGCCCCGCGCCACCTCGCCACGCCTGGCCACGCCACTAGGGGGCCATCCTTAGGTGCGCAGACAATAACGGGCGGGGGAGGCTGGCGGCTACGTGCTGCGCGCCTGTCTGTCCTCCGCCTCTGGCCGACTCATGTGTCACGTGAAGTCCTGAAGGATGCGAAAAAGATAGATGCAACGCGCGTGCGGCCGTACGGCCTGCCCTCGCCGACCGCATTGCCAGAGCGCCCAAACGCGTGCTGCGCGAAGGAATAAAAGTCATTACGCTAAACTAGGAGTACGTGCGGCAGGCACGTAGTTGCTGAGCGAAGTGTAAATGGAAACATGAGGGACGGTTTCAACCCAACCGCCGTCTTGGTAGGCAACCTACAAGTCAGACAGTCAATTACGCGAGGAAAAGGGGGGCCCAGGCCAAAATTTCCATGCATGGGACTCCATGATGGGTGCCGTTCCTCCATGGAACTCACGATTTCCCATGCAGATAAAAGTTCCACGGGATTTTTGGCAGCGGTTTACATGGTGTCCTGGTTTATCCCAAGGGGAGAGCAGGTCCTATGGTGTTCATGGGTGTACTTCCCATGAAGATGAAAAGTCCCTTTCCTATGGTGATTAAAGTTGTTAAACGAAGTGCTAAATAAGTCTTACGGACTTGTATGAAGTGTGTTGTAGGGGTGTACGAATCGAGGCGGAGCCGATTCTGCTGTCTATTTTCACGTAGCTATAGTGGTTTACAAGATAGCAGAAAAAAGTGCGCAGATCTTAACATAATTGAAATGGCAGTACTAAAATGCGCCCGGGATGCCACATATCAAATTTCAGGCCGATATTGTTAGAATTAAAGATTTTATAGGGTTTTTATTTTTCATGGGAAGAAGGATTTCCCATGGAGCTCGATCACTGCCATGGTGTAAGATAAACCATGGAAGAATAAATGCTACTCTCATGGAAAGAGAAGAGACCCGGCCCATGGAAAGTCCATTTTTCCCATGAGGATGCAAGTCCATCAAGGTGTCGCAAAGACTCTCCATAAGATCAGCGGCATCTCCCGTGGGAGGAAAGGATTACCCATGAGACCCCTTGATACTTCAATCATGGTGTGACATGGGACCCTATGGAACGGTCATGGAAATTTTGGCCTGGGGGGGGATAGAGAGCAGACATGGGAGTAGGAGGCAGGAAACATCTTTGTGGTAAGCCACAATTACCCATGCCGGTTCGGTGCCACTCACTGTGAAATGGTAGGTGTCGAAAGACGCCAAATTTTTGGCATTCATGAAAAACATAGTAATTGGCGAAAAACGCCAAAATTTGACATCAAACGATGCCATTTTTTGGCGTCTCGTGAACACCAGAAATTTGGCGTCTTTTGACGCTAACAGTTTACAGTACTGGTCCCCGAACCCACCGAAAGACATTCTAGGCGCAGCACAACTATAGCACAGGTATGATAAGCACCCCCTCGGAGAGTCCTCCTGAAGTCAGAAGTCCAATACAATCCGATGGGATCGCCTCCAAAATGCGGTTGTCCTGTGCGGGGACATCTGGACACCCATCCAACCTAACCTAAACCACCTGTCCATGCAAATTATTATATCTTTTACTGTTTTTTTTATTTTTAATATGAATAAAGTAATAAGCACGAAAGAAATTTGGTGCTGGTGTTGCCCTACAGGAGATAACGGATTTTGTTTTTTACTGCGCCGAGGCGGGTAGGCAACCTATTGCGGACTGCGCCGTAATTCGGGCAGAGCCCCCCGCCCCCTCCCCACACCGCTGCAGTCTGGGTGGAATCCCCTTCGCGACACGCGCCGCTGTTCAAGCAACTGCATTTACTGGCCGGCCCCGGCCCTGCAGATAGGCGCTGGCGCGCTGGCCAGGTAGCGCCGCAATTCGGAGTGGTGCCCCCCCCCCCCCCTCTCATCCCCTCTATTTTACCCTGACCCATCAGAGATCAGGGGCTGAGTATCATTTACATGTTTAGAAAGAAAGCACCTGCGTCACATGCTGACAGTCCCCACCTCTCTCCTCCCCCCCCCCCCTACCTCTCATTCCTTATCCTTCTGAATTTAGTTTGCCCTCAAACCGACTCACATCAATCCATATTTAAAGCCAGTGATGGGTCACTTAAAATACGCTGCAAACCTAACAGTCAACTTAGTACACTGTTCCTAATATGTACTTCAAGGCACGCATAAGAAAGTGCATGCCTTGCCATGGCATGCAGTTGGAAATGTGTACTTACTATAGCACTATGCCATAGCAGCCATGTACTTCCAAGTGCATACAATGGCAGGCATGCACTTCCTAATGCATACTTTGAAGTACACATTAGGATCAGTGTACTAAGTTGACTGTTGGTTTTGCAGTGTATGATTTAAAAAGACATTGCAAGTAACATTGTAACAGAGGCCAGTACCTTTAAAATACAAGCAAGACATTCACAAAGATACTCGGGACCTTTAAATGATGAGGCGTATTTATTTTGAAATTAATGTCAACTATTAAGGATAGAATCAAAACAATTGTGCCATTTCAATGGTTATATGGCTACAAAGTAATAATGAGTATGCACTTCTATGTTTTAGAAAGACTGTTTTAACGTTAACACTCCTGACATAACTAGTATATTACAAGCACCGTCTCTCACCTAAATCCTATCAACAGTATCGCCCCTAATATTTGTAAGAGTCAAATCTCATTAAAATAACCATGTTTTAAAAACAATTTTTTTCTCTATCAATAACTTTGTGGAGTGATCTTTCTTCAATCTGAATTCATAGGCATAACGGATCAATGAGTAAGTTTTGGTAAACACAAAATGTAGCTTGATCAGAAATCGTATCATTGGGAAATACGGAGTAGGTTAAGAACAAAATGCTACAAAATTCACCAAAGTAATACCCAAACTCTTTCCTTGTTTCTTGTTAGGTTTAAACCACACTTTTATATATTATCTTTAGTAGAATAATGAGACACCAAATATTCAGTTTACGATTAACAAACTTATTATTCTTTTTTAATACAAATGCCTATTGTTGTACGTCAAAAATGGGCACACTTCCACGAATACCATCTTACATCCAGACCGCACTAAAGAAATCGTTCAGCTGGGGTTAACTTGTGGTGACTCAATAACAAATCAATACGCTGGGGAATCAAGCAAGGATTCAAAATGGAATTAAACGAAATATAAGGAAATCATACTGCTGTTAGTAACTCACACTTGTCAGGCCATGGGATTACCTAATTTCAATACTCAGACCATACTCTAATGTTCACCGCTTTTCACAGCTTCAGTGTAAAGGTGGATCCACAATGAGCAGTTTGCAGTCGGTAGTTAGCCGCCTGCTGCTAGCAGCTGTAGTTTGCAGTTTGTAGTTGTCAATTACTACGATCCACAACGAGCGGTTGTAGCGTGCGGTCACACGGAACGGAACGTACAAATTTTTGCGACAAGGCAGTGGAGTCGTCTGCCGGTTTGTTTACAATGTAGAAGATTACGAAGGTTATGTGTTCTATAACCATAGTTCTAGATGTGTTTATATAGTCCAAGCGGTAGCCACTAAAAAACCGCAAAACATATATAAAGCGAGATTTTTTGTGGAGGCCTTCTCTAGACCCCAAACTTTGATTTGACCCGCAGCACATTCAATTTCGGCCCATATGAGCCCAAATTTTAACGCTTTTGTTCAAAATTTAACCAAAAATAACGATTTTTTCAAAATGGTCGTAGAAAGGTCGTCGTAGACAATTTTCCGGATGATTTCGGCGCGAGAAAACTAAAGGAACCATTCTCAAGTCCGACCGAACGCTCACTTAGGCCCTACACACCGCCATTTTAGAAATTAGGGCCTAAATGACGAAAACAATATTTGTACCACGACATCGTGAGATGGGTGTCGTTTCCTTATGATTCGGCATCGCTGATGCCGAATTTGAGGAACTTGAAACAATATAACATCATACTTAAGCCCTACACGCCGCCATTTTGAAATAACGAGGGCCTAAATGCCACAAAAAGTGTACTTTTACCGCAATGCCCCGAGATTGGTGTCGTTTCCGTGTAATACGGCATCGCTGATTCTAAATTTAAGCTTCTTTCAACAATATAATTTCACACTTCGGCCTTACACATGCCATGCCTGATAATTAGGGCCTAAATGCCGAAAAGAGTACTTATACCGTAATAAAGCCCCGAGATGGGTATCGTTTCCGAATAATGTTGGTTTAATACGACATAACTGATGTTCAATATGAGGCTAGTCAGTCCATTTTAAATAACTTGCTGCCCGTTTTCACAAAAAATGTGGAAAATAAATGTGGAATAAAAGTTTTGGTGCGACTGTCTTATTCAAACACGATAAGAATGGAAAATTTTACGGGAAAGGCATGAGGTCGCCATTCACATCCTCATCTGCATTTTCTTGAAGAGGAGTTTCGGTCCTTAAAAAAGACAACAGAGGTAAGAACTATTTTTTAAGGAATATGTATTTTGATAAAACGTGTTGACTTACTTGCCGTTTTCACATTTACCATTGCACTTCTTGCAAGCGAGAGTGCATGGCAACCCAGCCTTCCTGCAGCAGCATCTTCTCGTAGAGCAGCCAGATGCACACCCGCATACGCTGAGCTCCCTGGGTGATTCCATACGAAAGGGTAAGTGAGTTGACATCGTAGTCACCGATTTGAACCACAAATTGAGGGCATGTTTCCTATCACTAAAAACGTTTTCAACCAAAATTTTAGCCTCCTAGGTCGAACGGTTCCAGAGATATGGGCAAAATGGGTTTTCCGACATTTTGATGAATTTTGACTTTGGGCAAAATTTTAATAGAGGAAGGGTTGGTCCCAGAGGCTTCCAAATTTGCACAGGTCATCTTTAGAGGGTAGTGTTAAAGAAGGAAAAAAAATAGGTTTTAAATATTATTTTTTTTTATTATTTTTTTTATTTGGAAACTTCTTATTTAGATTTAAAATTTCAAATATGGTATCGAGATTTTCCCCCCAAATTTTGTTTCTTAGATTGCCCTTTTCTACTTAGGAATACATACCAAAGAACTTTTTGGGCACTCTTATGGTTTGGGAGTTAAAGGCTATGTCGTGTTATTGTATTTTCATTATAGCCGCTTTTAGGGACCCCAAAAAATTTATTTTGGCGACCATCTAGAAATGACCAGGACCTCGAAAAAAACGTTTCTGCATGGACGTCAAAATAACTTTTGGGGGGTTCAGCGCTTGTGGCCCCTATCAGAAATTTCACAAGTAGAAAAAGGCAATCTAAGAAACAAAATTTGGGGGGAAAATCTCGATACCATATTTGAAATTTTAAATCTAAATGAGAAGTTTCCAAATAAAAAAAATAGTAAAAAAATAATATTTAAAACCTATTTTTTTTCCTTCTTGAACACTACCCTCTAAAGATGACCTGTGCAAATTTGGAAGCCTCTGGGACCAACCCTTCCTCTATTAAAATTTTGCCCAAAGTCAAAATTCATCAAAATGTCGGAAAACCCATTTTGCCCATATCTCTGGAACCGTTCGACCTAGGAGGATAAAATTCTGGTTCAAAACGTTTTTAGTGATAGGAAACATGCCCTCAATTTGTGGTTCAAATCGGTGACTACGATGTCAACTCACCTACCCTTTCGTATGGAATCACCCAGGGAGCTCAGCGTATGCGGGTGTGCATCTGGCTGCTCTACGAGAAGATGCTGCTGCAGGAAGGCTGGGTTGCCATGCACTCTCGCTTGCAAGAAGTGCAATGGTAAATGTGAAAACGGCAAGTAAGTCAACACGTTTTATCAAAATACATATTCACTGTTAAAAAAATCCATCTTAATTTTAAGAACATGAGTTTGGAAGCAATTTACAAAGAAAATTTTACATTAAATTTAAGAACAAATACTTTCTGAAAATTAAGAACATGTTATGAAAAGTCAAAAAGTTATTTTTCTTGCAAGAAAACGCAAAAATCTGCAATATTTAGATTTCCCACAGACTGAACCTTTCCTTCCGGTGCGCAAGTTACAGTTCTATTCCAATTAAGCTCTTGTTTGTTCTTTACCGATTGGGTGGACTCGAACCTCGGACCATTGCGTTGGAAATCCAACGCCTTAGACCACGGGGCCATCGGGACTTACCTCCGCGGAGTGCGGTCGGCTCCGACCTCATGCGCCACTACCCAAAGGGACATTCCCAGGATGACTAACTGTTTAGTGCGCAAGGAGCACGTTTATCATTGAACTTTAGGCACTCAACAAGACATATCGCTATATACCGCCGGGTAAAATTCAATATTAATTCCTCCAGTAAAAATTAAACACGAAAATTCCATGCCCCAATTTCAAAACTTGGATGAATTTTTAAGAAGTACTTTGAATTTTCCGAACTGTTTCTTAAATGTTCAAGACAATCGTAAGTCTAATAATGCTGTTATGACATTTACATAAAATTTACTTAATTTTAAGAACTTACTTGTTATATTTTAAATCCTAATTTGATATTTCAAAAATGTTCTTAATTTCGATAAACTTTTATAAAATTTCATAACTTGTGAATATGTTCTTAAAAATAAGAGAAAATCTTTCCTTATTTTTAAGAACTTTTTTAGCAGTGTTCCTTAAAAAATAGTTCTTACCTCTGTTGTCTTTTTTAAGGACCGAAACTCCTCTTCAAGAAAATGCAGATGAGGATGTGAATGGCGACCTCATGCCTTTCCCGTAAAATTTTCCATTCTTATCGTGTTTGAATAAGACAGTCGCACCAAAACTTTTATTCCACATTTATTTTCCACATTTTTTGTGAAAACGGGCAGCAAGTTATTTAAAATGGACTGACTAGCCTCATATTGAACATCAGTTATGTCGTATTAAACCAACATTATTCGGAAACGATACCCATCTCGGGGCTTTATTACGGTATAAGTACTCTTTTCGGCATTTAGGCCCTAATTATCAGGCATGGCATGTGTAAGGCCGAAGTGTGAAATTATATTGTTGAAAGAAGCTTAAATTTAGAATCAGCGATGCCGTATTACACGGAAACGACACCAATCTCGGGGCATTGCGGTAAAAGTACACTTTTTGTGGCATTTAGGCCCTCGTTATTTCAAAATGGCGGCGTGTAGGGCTTAAGTATGATGTTATATTGTTTCAAGTTCCTCAAATTCGGCATCAGCGATGCCGAATCATAAGGAAACGACACCCATCTCACGATGTCGTGGTACAAATATTGTTTTCGTCATTTAGGCCCTAATTTCTAAAATGGCGGTGTGTAGGGCCTAAGTGAGCGTTCGGTCGGACTTGAGAATGGTTCCTTTAGTTTTCTCGCGCCGAAATCATCCGGAAAATTGTCTACGACGACCTTTCTACGACCATTTTGAAAAAATCGTTATTTTTGGTTAAATTTTGAACAAAAGCGTTAAAATTTGGGCTCATATGGGCCGAAATTGAATGTGCTGCGGGTCAAATCAAAGTTTGGGGTCTAGAGAAGGCCTCCACAAAAAATCTCGCTTTATATATGTTTTGCGGCTTTTTAGTGGCATTTGTGGTTGAACCGCTTAGACTAATATATGTTTTGCAATGGATGACGTACCGTTGGAAACGTTTGGAGCGATGCTCATTCTTTTGACACTGGGTGTTTTGGTTGTAATGAATATTTTCTGTGTCGTACAGACAAGGTTTGCCCTGGACGAGGTCGACGAAAAGGCAAAGTTCGGCCACGTTGTCGAGTTCTTCTTCCATTTTGTCAAATATCACTGTTTAATATCTACACACCCTTGCACAAACGTCTTCAAAGACCAAACCTGCACGAACTTGTCTTTTGTCCGGAAACACCTTTTCGCGGTTTTCAACTGTTTTCGTGACGTCACGAAGCGTTCTCTGATTGGTCGAAATCGCGCGGTCGGCGGCTGGCCGTCGTGTAGCTTGCAGCCAGAAATGGATTTTCTGACCGCGCAACTACAGCAGCAGGCATCAAACTCCAAGCAGCTGGCTTCAAACTGCCATTCCGTGTAGTTCCATTAAAACGCCCCATCCCATATCTGACCGCAGACTACAAACTGCAGACTACAAACTACAAACTGCTCATTGTGGATCCACCTTAAACAACATTGTCTATGTTATTTGGTTATGTCACTCACTCACCTAGGAAGAACACAACAAAGTTTCATCGATACTGGCCATCATTTCAGTAGTCCGTGACGTTCATTTCACAAATCCAACGCAATAAAAAGAATTTTGAGGCACTACCCATCTCACTCCTCCCCACGCCACAGACGAAAACAAACAACAAATCACTCGAACCCACACTTCTACACAATGACGACACTTGATACTTCGTGCAGCGACGTCCGCATCCTTAAAAGCGACTTCAGACTGCTTAATACGCGAAAAGATCATTTAATTATTTGTTTGAATGCTGTAAAAAACTGAGTTGGGATTCGGCTGGGCTGGGTGGCTGGCGGCTGATGTAGTTCCGCGCCCTGCCTCTAGATGGCGCCAGCCAAAGACGGCGGCTGCAGCCAACATACTAATATTGAAACTTCCAATTCAAATAATTCCTTCCAAAATTTCAAACTCAATCGATCAGAAAACCATGGTCAGATTAAGTTGCGCCGTAATTAGTAGATCACGGAAAACTATATCTTTTAGCGAAACCTGTTGGGGTGTCAGAGGAGAAGAGGTGAGGATGCACAGACAGACAGACAGACAGACAGACAGACAGACAGACAGACAGACAGACAGACAGACAGACAGACTCACGACCGACTACTTCCCTGGTCCCAATGCAGGGGATAGCTTCGCTTCGCTCAGCGAAAAAAATACACGAAAAGTATTGAATAATATCATTTATTGTTGACTTTTACAGAAAGTTATTTATTGAACTGAAACTGGTGCCTAACATGATACTTAATATTTAAATAATTTAGTACCATACACACATCTTTTGAAGCATAGGAAAATGGTTGCATCGCTGCTTTTCTTATCACTGATTATTAAAGAGAATCAGTTTTTTGTACTTATGCCTAACATGAGTGTGAATATTCAAATCATTGATTAGCATGCACATGTGTTTTACCCTAATGTAGTTGAAAATCTTTATTACGTCTGTGATCAAGTCCCTATAGGTGTATAACTCAACAGACTTGCGATGCTTGTGGTCAGGCATGTAAGAAAATGCCCCTGTGGAAAGACAATATTTTTTTACCGTCTCATTATCTAAGTCTGCTGATTTCAATTCAAAAAGTTGTGCAAAGCTAGCACCATTTTTCTTTCCTATAAATGTTTCAGCAATACCACAAACTTGAACAACGTCTTGGCTGGGAACAGTTAGACTGTCTCGGTGCACAGTCTTGAACGATATAAAATTCACAAAATCACCCGAATCTGACATCCCGTGGTCCCTTTTCAAAGCGCCTTCGCAGAGAAAGCACTCTAACTTAGAAACTAGTGCCTTGGAGACAAAACCCCCAACATAAGAGACAACTGCTATAGCAAAATCTGACAAGGAAGAAGAAATTATTGGTACAGTTTGATTGGAATAGTGATCAACAAGGTTGACAAAGATGCTATTTTTTTATGTCGTAACTCTTTTTTCTTTTCTGCTCTTGTTTTCAATTTCCTGTTGACCTCTTCATAATTAAGAATAGGAATATTCTCAAGAGGTATACAATTACCATTTTTTGATACAGAAATTTCAGCTCTAAGTAAGAGGCGTCTATAAGAATCTCTGAAGTGTTTTCCACTTGGATTATTGTCAGTGCCACGCATTTGTCGGATTTTGCCAAAAAAAGGCTTCTAGATGGTCTTGACTTAGTTTATTTGTTAATAAATAGATCATGGGACCCGTTCTAACTAAATCATGAAATAATCCACGAATGCTCTCTATGCCTACAAGAAAACCTATATAACCGAGTTTTCGGGCGTCGTCAAAAACACTCTTAAATGTTTGGCGGCCCTTTTCATTTAATTCGCTCCGCCAAGCTGACTCGCGCACGCCTGGTGGCGGCCGCCCGAACTAGCGAGTGGTAGACGCCCCGGCCGGTCCGCTCGGCATTCAGCGTCGTGTTGATCGTGTTAGGCTGGTGCCGGTTGAATTTACTGTGGTAATTTGTCAAAATGTTGTCAATCCTTGAAGTTAAAAAAATCACAGAGGGGTACAGCAGGCCTGTAGTTGAAGGGGAGGCATATTATGAGAGTGGTTTGCTTTTCGGTGTGGGGCTGATAGAAAAGAAGGGGACAGTGCTGCGTTGCCAGGGCTTGGCTGTTCAAACTTCAGCAACCTCGGGGAAACCACACGAAATTGATGTTGAAATTGACCTGAAACTTGAAGTGGGAAATAGAATAACGTCCCTGAAGTGTTCATGTATTGCTGGACTCTCGTCGAAGTGCAAACACGCCGTCGCGACTGTGTTGTGGCTCACCAGGTAAGCTCCTGATAACCTCTCAGTCTGTGTACTTTCTTGACAATTTATGTTCCGTGAAAATATTAATAATGATTTAATTTGTTGACAGACATGCTGAAGAAGACCTGTCAGACGTCAGCTGCACTGATCTTGAGCAACAGTGGGGCAAACTCAAGACTTCTGGAAAGCCATTGCTAGAAGGATGCCGCCTTACCGAGTTGTGCCATTTCAAGCAAATTAAGAGAGCAGAGGTGCAAGTTCCTGAAGAAACAAGGAAGAAATGGGCTGACATTCTGACCAAATGCAAGTTTTACAATTAAGTGATATTTTTTACAGTTTCTGTGATATATTTTTCTTACCTTTTTTAATGAATTTCCTATTGCCTCACTATTATTATTATTATTATTATTATTATTATTATAATTATTATTATTATTATTATTATTATTTTCATTCTTGTGAGAGCAATTTTATTTTTAATTTTACCTTAAATGAATTTCATCTTCAGATTTTTTGATTTGCTTGCCACTTTTTTTTGTTGTTGTTGAAATTTGAATTAGCATTTTCTTTATGTATGCAATGAATAAAGTATAATGAAATGAATTCTATATCTGTTTATTATTGTGTTGATGTGCAGCTGCTCCCCTGAGTGAATACAGTATGTTCTTCAGTGGATTGCGCCAGTCTTATAGTGAACCCTTTTGTGAAGTGGATGCGGCCAGCAGGAGAGCTGAATTAGAACTTCAGATACGGTATCATCTCTTTGAGTTTATGTCCATTTATATTATAGAGTACACATAAACACCCTAGTCCTCTGGGTGTTTTACCTTTAGGGGGGCTAGTTGGGGCTGTAAGAAGACTATAACCTCGAGAGGCACCAGAAAGATAAGAAAAAGACATGATCTGTCCAACAAAATATTTGGAGCCCTCTTTAAAAATGACATGCTCTCCTATTTCCACCTCCTCCCTTCTAGATGTGGGTTGAGACCTATCAGCACTTTGTCCCAGCCTCTGACAGTTATTTTTCAAAGCAGCATGCACTTTACCCCTCACCCTTAGCAGTCTCTCTTTACATAGGGCTGTGCCCTCCATACTTAAAGACCAACAAAATGTGGATTTTTTCATCATAACTAAGTTATTTGAAGCATTTGGTACATAAACAAAAGGACTATTAGCAGGAAGGGTGGGAGTGGTATCTACTTCAGACATATTCAAATTAGGAACATCATCCTCTGTGGGAAATGCTGATAAAAGATCTAATGGAATATCATCCTCATTAAATTCAGAAATATAATTACTGGGTGCATCATCAACCTCAGGTGCCTGTATGTTGCGACTGTTTAAGACAGAAGCCTTGACTTTAGCTAGAGATATGGCTTCACATTTCACGCCCAGTTTTCTTAAATCTCTCATAACATCAGATTGTGCCTGCATAACAATATCTTGGATTTCATCATTGTTTGGTAAGTAAGATGAAGAAAGCTTCTCTGCCTGTAGAAGCCCACACAAATATTTCCTTTTGTCACGTGGAAAAGTTAAGTTTCCTCTTAGTTTTGAAATAATATTTTGAAGTATATCTATTCTCCGAACTTTGTGCAGGAATTCATGCATGGAGAAATTAATCACAGTGGAAAGAGTAGTGGTCATTGACCTAGCATATCTCAAGAAAGATTCACAATGCTGACTATTAAACAATTCAAATAATGCATCTCCCGGTCTGTTCTCATTCCTAAATTTTACAATTAAAATAATCAAAGCATGTGCAATGATTTCAACACACATATAAGCATTATAAGTGACAAAATTTTCACTGACAGAATAGTTGGAATGGTTCAGCAGCCAGGCTTTCCAATATCTGAGAAAAAACAGGGCATACCAAATCTTGTACACTTTCTCTGATGCTGAAAGGTTCTCATCAAGACATGACTCCATGATAAATCGCATTACCATTAAATATGCTTGTGTACCTTCACTGCCCGGAACATGTATCTCCATGACCTCAGCTACTCGTATGCTACAGATTTTAACAGATGAGTTAAAGTCCATTTTATCATCTTTGTCTAGGTCAGAAAAAGTAAGACCATGTTCTACCTTATCTCTTTTGCAAACCATTCTAAGGTGTGTTTGACTTATCACATAATTTCCAATTGGCAACAAGTGATTTGGAGAGAGCCTTGCCCGAAACTTATTAACGGTATGAATTAGATCAAGGGGCGGCCAACTCACGTATTTCTGTGTACACTTGCCTTGTATTTCTTGTATTTCTAATATATTTTTCGATATTTTTCTCGTTTTTTTGTTGAGTATTTCTATGTATTTCTGTGTATTGTAGAGTATTCCCTTGTATGTTTAGTGTATTTCTAGAGATACACAGGTATTTCTGTGTACACGTTTTTTTCGAGTTGGCCGCCCCTCGGAATTAGATCCTGCATGACGGTAAAGTCATTTTCACCGGAGGCAAAAAACCAAGAGCTCCATTCTGGCATGAAGAAAACATTATTTTTATTAAACATCTGGGCATGCATAGCAGTCAGCAGTTTAGGATCTCCATCAGATGAGAATCCCAACACTTCAATACCTAACTTAGAAAGATTATCCTTCACATAAATCCATCGTTTGTAAACATGCTCTGAGGTAAATTTGTTATTTGTTCCAAAAATACTCAAACAAAATGATGGAGACCCTTTCTGCAATGGCTGGGCCATTGTCGCATATGTAGATGAGGCAGGCTCGCCTTTCAGAAAATGCGTAGCAATCATAGCTGCAGATTCGGCTGGAAAACTGTTTAATATTGGGATACCATTATCAGCTAAAGGAGGGGTGGGACCAATTATCTGGTTACTCTTTAAATCATATGAAAACTTTTGAAGAATGCGTGTGCCATCTTCTGAAATCCAAACTTTTAAAGGTAAGTTATTTCTCATTAAAAACTCATGAAGCTCTGAAAATCTAAATTGCCCTTCATTTACAGGTTCAGAGGACTTCAACAAAAACTTTTCTGTAGCACTGGAAGAAGGCATTGCTCCTATCATATTATGAGACAAAAACTCATAAACCATTGGTCCATCCAGAATAAAAATATAACAGGAAAAATACTTCACATCTAAATCATATCTATGGCCATGTTTTTCTTTCACATTATTTTTCTGTGCAGCATTCATAAGAATTTGAAGAAGGGCAGGCAACTCAACTTTATCAGCAGAATTCACGTTATCAGATATCTCCTGAATACGAGCATTTAGCAGTGAAATTATTTCTTCATTAGACTGTAACACTCTCTCAACTTGGTTTAAAATTGGATAATACGTTGTGATTCTTTGCTGCCCTGCTGTGTGTTTTCCTTACTGTCGTCTGCTTCTCTCGAGACGGCTGTACTTGTCTTGAGACCACTTGGACGTAACTGCTCTGGCATTAAGAAAAGACAAAAAATATAAGTGGCACTTGAATCAGTAAAAAAATGTTTGAATTAAATTTGTTATTAAAAATATAATTACTATTAACTTTTGATGCACCTGCACATGTACCTCTGTCCAAATCTGAACCTGCTTGTAACTCATCTGATGGAAAAAGAAAACATTAATAACACTTATACCGTTAAAAAAGTGTCTGAATTAAATATAATATGCACAAAATATTTACCCTGATCTGGTGATGCTCCTCCACAGATTTGCCCAGAATTGTTCAAACCAGAACCTTGTGACTGATCTAAGGAAAAATAAAATATGTTAGAGACACTATTATCAGTAAAAGAATGTTAAAATCAAATTTGCTATTCATACTTTAAGTACCTATGTCTTGTGATGAATTGAATGCATTTCCAGAAGTTCCTTGGTCTAAATCTGAAGTTAGGTCTACACTGACAAAATAACCAGGATCATCAGGGTTACTGTTATCTTCAGAGGAGGGCACTGTAATCCCAAAAGATTTCTCTAGGGCATTCATGTTTGTAAAATGACCTTTATCATGGTGCTCTTTCAAATGTCTACTAACATTAGCAATACTCCAATACTTCTTGCTATCAAGATGGACGGACTGAGGCTTATTGCACATAGGACAGGGAACAGTTCCCTTTAGAGATGCCACACCCTGCGTAGGCCATTCCATTTTGAGGGTCGAAGTGAAAATATGTCGAGGTTCGAGTCTCAAATGAAAGATTAAAGATAGACATGAAGTTTGGTTTTCGTCCGGAGTCCGTAGGACGAAGCACCGCGGAGCTCGCGGCCCTTTTCGGTACGGCCCCGCGACGCACCCGGAGTGAGCCTCGCACTTGAACGGCTCCTCCCGGGCGGTGCGCGCGGCCGGCGGTGGAGGTTTTATACTGAGGTGGGTCCCTATGGTGTCTACTTTCGACACGACCACTACAACCCGCGACCGGCGCACGCTCGTCACTCCCAGGGGCCTAAGTGTCGCGAATCATGTCACTCGGTTTTGACGGAAAACTATCGAATATGAGTGGGTGTTTTTATGGTGTCACTACGTTGGCTGTCCAAGCCTCTTTCGAACGCCGTGCCGCCTGCCACTATCACTCCATCCGTTTAGGCGCAGTGACGAAAAAACTTTTAGCAGCCGCGCGCCGCCGCTCGGCTGCCTTTCAAATAATGCGCGCGCAAGCCGCCCGACCGGGCCGGGAGCTCGGCGCTCGGTGGTGGGGGAGCCCGGCCGGGCCGGGCCGGGCCGGCGGGCCGGACCGGAGCCGCTGCCGCTGCCGGCCGGGGAGGAAGTGTGCGCTGTGCGCTTCGGGCGCGAACTGGGCGGTTTTTTAAAATTTTACGTACTGATTTCTCTACGTATGTTGTTTGTATTAAACATTTTCAGTCGTTCCTAAAGACTGCCTTTACTAGAGATAGTTGGACACTGCTCACGGTTGTCAGTCGCCGCTCCCGCCGGCCTGTCCGCCACGCCCGCCCCGCCCGCGCCGCCCTGACTCGCCATGCCCCAACCCAACCGCCCCCGCGTCCGCGCCCCGCGCGCCCCGCGCGCCTCGCCCAGCTCTGCGTCTAGTTTGAGGCTATCCGGCTCGCTGCCCCTGCTCTCGTTGACAATATACTTATTGAGTGAGTAAGATTAATTGTCGCAGGGGAAACAAAAATTAAAAAATAGCGCAGATGTCACTTGCACAAGTAAGTGGTTTTTATTTAACAAAAACCTAGGTTTACTGAACTTATAGTTTAGTAGCAACTTTTACATCTTTTGACTACGTCAAAAACATAAAATTTGAAACAAAGCAATAAAAGTCAGAATTTTTTGATGATGTCAACAAAATTAAACTCAAAAGACCCTCAAAACAACTGACCAGTTTCTATGGTCTTCTATGTTTTGTTCAAATATTCCAGAATATTACATAAAAAGAACTAAACATTAACGATAATTTTCTTTGGCTTCATTCCTCTTTCTTTCTTGAGTAATGACTCAAAGTTAGGCACTCTTTGGAGTCATTTTGAAGCGTTTTGTGCATCACCTATACAAACAGTGCAAAAAAAAATTAGTACTGGGGATAAATGTACTGTACACGGGATAGGAAATACTTAGTTACCAGCAAAATATTCTGAAAACTTTTTTTCTGAACGAGTCAGAATACCATTGAAATCTGTGGTGAGTTTTACGGCACGATCTGCCACATCATTTACTACCACTAAGGCCTCTACAATTTCGAGGGCAGCAGAGAAACTGTCATGGGAGTGCCATTCTGAAGGGTGGGCTGTCAAGAAACTCGTGTCCAAATTTAGCAAAGTAAAAAATTCTTGAGTGTGGCTGTTCACAAAAGAGGCAACTGTCAAGTCCTCAGCGATTTTTTGAGTTTTTGGCCACTTCAACCTTTTAGGAGGCACTTTTTCTTTCGGAGCAATGTTAAGGTTTATAACCATCTCTACTTTTACTTCGACAGGGACGTCCCTGTCGAAAAAAGACAAGGCAATACAGTGGGGTGCCAAGTACCAGAGATGGTTCACCCAGGTCTTCATCGCAATGTCCGCCACTGTCTTTGACACACTTTCGTATTTAAAAATACTAATCAATAGATTTAAATCTGTCCAAGGCGCGACGGACGGGACAGTGGCGGTGAACCATGGCTCCACATATGTTGTAACGATGAAGAGATTAAAGTCACGCATTTGCCTCTAAAGTTTTTTGATCAAGTGTATATTGCCCTGCAACAAAAATCGAATAGTTTAATCGAAAAAGATAGGAAAAACCCACCGTATGCGAGCGTTAGTACAAAAGCCCTGATTACCCGATACAGCAAACATATATATTGTCAGGCAATAAATTATGCGACCCATAAATCGAGCCGATGTCAAGGCGATGGGTGGACGAAAATGAACTCCCTTTGGTGGGGTCTCGCCGATAAAAATCAGCACCAGCTCAAGAAAGTACTCATAGTCTGCCCTCACTTGTTCTTTCTGTTGCAACCATAAAAAGAAATCATGTTCAACTTACATTGTGGCTTAAACGAACAACCTGTTTTTTTATTATTATTTTTTTTTAAATTTTTTTAATATCATACCTGTAGACTCTTGAATACAAAGTTAGTTATTCTTAACTTTGCATCTTGGGTGAGGACAGCGTTACACGTCGTATCATTGGCCATCGTCGCTGGAGTGTAGTCCTTTTGATCTAACTTTTCCCACTCAGTGGCAAAATTTTTGCAAATTTTGCCAATGTCAGGGCTTGACGATTTCTCAATTAAATTTTCAAACAGAGTTTTTGGAATAATTTCTAAGGCATGATGCCTACACGCCAAATATATAAGCCTACGGCCGAGGCGATCCTCAATTATTTTAACTGCACCATTATTGCAACCAGTATTCGTCGAAGTGGTATCGGAGCAAACACACTTGACTTTCTCGGTAATTTTAAAGGATTCAATCTGATCCAGCACTTCGGTAGCAATGTCTTTGCCAGAGCCACCTGGTATAATTCTCGATGCCAGCAACTGAGATACTCCTTTCCCTATCACAGAAAAGCAAATTATTTAGAATGAAAAGGCGTTGTTGTCTGCCTACCCACCTGCCGTTAGGCGCTTCGGCCCCTTACCCCAGTGCGTAGGCCACCCACCCACCCCCTCCACCCCGCGACACTCTTTCCTCGCTGCGATAATAAAAAAGATGCCATTTTCTATGTGATAGTGTGTTGCGTGGTAGTCTACCACTCGCCGTAAGGCGCTTCGGCCCCACCGACCTGGCGGGTAGGCCAACCCGCAACACACGCAATCGCAGACAGACCCATTTTTCTCAGCGTAGCGAGGCAGAGGTGAAGTTTAAGCTCCCTTCAAAGCTCAAGTGGGTAGGCCTCAGACAACAAAACTAATGTAAACAAACACACACGACACGGTAGGGTTACTACTTCGCTTACCCGTGACAACAACAGGCTGCCGTTCAACTACTTCACCTTTTCCACAGTGGTGGAACTTTCTTACCATCCATATGGACAGTAAGAGGGCCAGGCGGGTTGAACTCCTCGCGAATCGCATCTGCCTGTTTGTCCCGCACTGGTTACAGCCCCTTTTTCCCAATTCTATTTTCCCAATAGAAATTTTTCCCAATTTTTAGCCCGCCCTTCTGCTTTGAAAAAGCTTTAGAGCGGGCTTATGCAATCGATGCGGTGTCTGTCTGTCTGTTTGTTTGTTTGTCTGTCTGTCTGTTCCACTCGAAGGAGTTGAGCTAGAGAGTTGAAATTTTTAGGGTATCTTAAGGGTCACTCCTGGACATCGAAACGCCTGGTGCAAATCCTGCCAACCCTCATTAAGACACTGAAAAAAATTATAAAAGTTTTCACGGAATAAATAAAAAAAAATATTCAACTTTTTCCAACCCCGTCGACCCGTACCTCTCCGGAAGCGTCTTTTCGCGTCTAGTTCAATGGTGCACACCGTTTTACGAAAAAATGGACCCAGCTCGCGACTACACTGTAAAAAGCACCCGTAATTGGTCCAGTTTTTAACTTTTCTCAACCCCATCGAGCTGCACCTCCCCGGAAGCGTCTTTTCGCGTCCAGTTCGATGGCACCCACCGTTTTTCGATAAAAAGGACCCAACTCGCGACTACACTGTAAAAAGCACCCAAAATTGACCCACTTTTCAACTTTTACGAACCCCATCGACCCGCACCTCTCTAAAACCGTCTTTTCGAGCGCAATTCAGTGGTGCCAACCGTTTTTCAATTTCCAGTGTTGCCAATCGTCAAAACTAAAACATTTCGATTATTTTCGACATTTCTCGATATTTTCCGATATTTTCCGATATTTTCGACATTTTTCGTTCTTTTTCGATATTTTTTGATATTATTCGACATTTGCGATATTTTTCGATATTTTTCGATAATTTTCGATAATTTTCGATATTTTTTGACATTTTTGATAATTTTCGATGTTTTTTGATATTTTTCGACATTTTTGACATATTCCGACATATTTCGATATTTGTTAACATTTTTGACAGTTTTTGATATTCTTCGACATTTTTCGACATTATCCCTCATTTTTCGATGTTTTTCGACATTATCCATATTTTTCGATATATCTCAACATTTCTGAGATATTTCGAGATTTTTCGACATTTTTACGAATTTTTACATATTTTGACAATTTTCGACATATCTCGACAATTTTTGAAATTTTCGACACCCCTCGACGCCTATACCATTAACATTGGTTCGACGAGCGTAATTCAGTGTTGCCAACTGCTACCAAATAAAGTCCGAGTTCGACCGTTCCATCTGAGGCCGAACTCACGTATTTCGACATTTTTCGAGATTTCCGACTCCCCTTTTTTGCCGAATAACTGACCGCTTAGTCCCTATCGGCACGTTTTCAAAGCAGAAGGGAGGGCTGTAGTTTCGGTGGTGCACCGTTACAAACTGCCTCTTTCCGAAGAGAAAGCCTTTACGGGCCGCAGGCCCGATCATTTACAAGCTAAGAGGACGTTCTGTGTGACTTAGGGGTCGGGCCGAAGGCCCGACCGAACGCCGCCGGCAGGCCAAGCAGGCACGCCCCCTGCCGAACGGAGTTGCCAGCGTAGCAAAGCGGAGCTGGAAACGACGTTTGGCGGAAGGGCGGGCCTGCTTGTTATAATCCCAATTGTACTTTCCCAAAGTCAATATTCCCAAGTAATTTTATTCCCAAGTAATTAATTTCCCAATGTACCTTTTCTCCACTTTTTAGCAGATGATACCTTTAGTTTCTTTACTTTCAGAACAGTACAAGACACTAAGGTGTCAGCTAGCTTGTACTCTCGAGTCCAGAAACCAATCGCAACTATACAATAATATAGGGTGGCGCTGCTAGGGGGGGCCCAAATGGCCGCCTGACGCGCAGTCTGCGCGGAACAATGACACCTTCTCCCGGCGCGCAGCTCCTCCCTGCCAGCGACCGCTTAGGTCCGCCACGCCGCCGGCGGACCCCTCCCACCCCTTTCCCTCTCAACCCCGCAGGCACGCGGCGCGGCGCTGCTGGCGTCGTTCGTCGTTTACATCGTGTGCGTTCACACACAAATTGTCGCACCCCATAGCAATTTCTCTTGCGGTGCGGGTATCATCTGCTATCAATACCAATCTTGATTGATATTTTTTTTCTTTCTCAAAAATGTTTTCTTTCTTTCCAAAAATATCTACAGCGTGAAATTGTGGCCCACAGCCTTCAGAAAGTCGGCCAGTCTTCCTTCTTCTTTGTAGGTGTACTGACGGACGATGTTGTGGATGAGTAACCCCTGGGATTCCCAGGAGCTTTGCACCCTGGGAATTTTGTGCCGAGCGTCTCTTTCCCAGGCCACGCCTGGAAAATAATTTCCGTCTCCAGAGTTGATCCTGGGAAAACGTGCAAAACGGCAAACCCCGAAGCTCCGACGGTATACTCGACGTCCTTGACGTCATCCAGGGTGGACCTCGATGGGTCTCATCATGACCACCAATCCGGCACGTGTTTCTCTAATGTTGGGGACCTGCTGAGGTCGGCCTCGAAAACCGTTTTGCGCTGCGGCCCTCGGTTCGCGAGATAAGAGGACGTACCGCGACGTACCGGGAGCTCTGCGCCAAGGATACGTTCACATTTGGGAGGCCAAAGTGATCCTGGCGCCTTTCTCGTTGGGTGTCCGGGACTTCTGACTTCAGAATTAGGTTCCACAGGCTGTGGCGCTTCTGTAGACACCTCTCACACCCTTCTGTCACCTGACATTGGGGTTTGGCGGCGTCCTAAAACTGTTCATTCCTGTAAATATGTAGTGTTCAACAGGATCAGACTGTTAAGGACGCCGCCCCCGCAACAGCGCAACAATGAGAACTGTGGCCTCCCCCGGCCCCAAGGCTTTTGGGAAAATCGTTTTGGGAATTTACGATTGGGAACTTCATATTGGGATTACAGGATTTGGGAAATTAAATTTTGGGAGCTCATAAATTGGGAATTTAGTTTTGGGAAAAAAGGGGCGTCAACGTCCCGCACTGAGTTTCTCCTGCGGTGAATTGAGGTCCTGCTCAGCTTCAGAGTACTGATGTCTCTCCCGGCCACCTGACTCATCGATGCAACCGCACGGAAAGCCGCTGAAGTGCTGATCTTTGACCGGTCTAAGTTTATCATCAGTTTGGTGACATCGTCATCGGATGGTCGGGGATGGAGCAGAACACTCGCGCCAGCCTCCCTCACAGCAGCTTCGATTTCCAAAGATACGTCCCAATCTTCTGCATCGGAATCGGATTCCTCGGAGTCAGAATCCATACGAAAACTTGCGCACCATTACGCAGCTATTACGGGCAATTTCACCCTATTACAAGCTATTACGCACTATTACGGGCTATTTCGTTCTATGACGTAATTATTACAGGCCTGGGTGTACGGGCTATTACGGAAGTGATTTCCCCCTCGAAAAAAAACGTGCGACGCTGGCGCTGGCGGGCGCAAAAAGACCGAGGTCGAAGAAAAAAAGGTCAGAGAACCGATGTAGACTCCCCTTTGGGTTGCGTACCCTCCAGGTACAACGCCCGCAAAAGCCCCTCGGGCATCAGGCAGGGGAAAAGCGTCCCTGAAAACAAACGAGCCACGCCCAACCGGTGCCCTTTGGTAGGCAACCAAAGGTGCGCCGGTTGGGCGTATCTCGCTTGTTTTTAGGGACGCTTTCCCCTTCCTGATGCCTGTGGGGCTATTCCGGGCGTTGCGCCAAGCGGGTAGGCAGCCCGCCGGTCGTCACGGTGTGCGTCATCAACGGACTCTCAACATCTAAGGTGTTACGCACTAGCGCTAGTAATGTGTGCTCGTGGCCGTGTGCACAGGTCGGACAAAACACATGTCGGACAGAAAAAGGGGTCGGGCAAACCGAGGTCGACACACCTGTAGCTCTCGCGGTTTCAAAGATGGCGGCCATTTACTTCCTTCCCATTTCAACTGTCACGGCTCGCCCTGACGCTTGCTCTCGTCCGCTCTCGTCCATGCCTTACCTGGGCGCCCGGCGCTTAGGCAACCGCTCGTATACTATTTTCAGCTGAGCGAAGCGAAGACCAAGTTGCAGAGGGACCAAGGTGTTCTCTTGGTCGTGAGTCTGTCTGTCCGTCCGTGTTCTCATACGCTCGATAGACTACGAAACGACTGCACGAATGGGAAGAGGCGCGTTTGCCGAAACATTGTCAATGTGTGGGGCAGATGTATTCGCACAAACGTTATATATTTCTTTAGTTTGAATTATTCAATCGTTTAATTTGAAATTCACTTCTGGACGGTTGGCAGGGAAAGTACTTTGAGGACATTGAGAGATAGCGCCACCTAGCGGCTGCGTGGCAACTACTTCACGTCCAGCCTTGCTCAGTCAAAGGCAAACTCGGCGCGCCCGGCGTAGGCCTGCTTACATCTCGGCTGTTTACATTATCGGAATTAAACAATAGTAGTCCTTTTCACGTAATAAGCAGGCCGAAGTCGCTATTAAGGTTGTGGATGTCGCTGCACGAATTTTCAAGTGTCGTCATTGTGTAGAGGTGTGGATTCAAGTGATTAGTTGTTTGTTAGGTACGTCTGTGACTTTTGGAGGAGTGAGAAGGGAAGTGCCTCAAAACCCTTTTTATTGCGTTGGATTTGTGAAATGAACGTCACGGACTACTGAAATGGCAGCCAGTATCGATGCAACTTCGGTGTGTTCTTCCTAGGTGAGTGAGTGACATAACCTAATAACATATACAATGTTGTTTACGGTGAAGCTGTGAAACTGTTTGGTGAACATAAGTGTATATGGTATGAGTATTGAAATCAGGTAACTCCATGGCCTGACAAGTGAGAGTTACTAACCGCAGTATGATTTTCTTATATTTCGTTTAATTTAGTTTTGAATCCTTGCTTGGTTCTCCAGCGTATTGATTTGTTACTGCGCCACCAAGTTAACCCCAGCTAAACAATTTCTTTAGTGCGGTGTGGATGTTTTATTGTATCAGTGGAAGTGTGCCCATTTTTGACATACGACAATAGGCATTTGTAATTAAAAAAAAAACGAAAGTTTAGTTTGAAAATGGTAAACTGAATATTTTGTGTCTCATTATTCTACTAAAAATAATATACAAAAGAGTGGTTTGAGTATTTAAATGCTACTACTCTTAAACCAGTTTGGGTATTTTTTTGGTAAATTTTCTAGCATTTGGCCCCTAACCTACTCCGTATTTCCCAATGATACGACGGTTTCTGATTGCGCTACATCATGTGCTTACCCAACTTTTTCATTGATCCGTTATGTATAAGAATTCAGATTGAAAAAAGGTCACTCCACTAAGTCATTGATAGCGAAAAAAATTGCTTTGAAAACATGGTTATAAGATTTGACTGTTACAAATATTATATGATTTAGATTAGGCACGGTCCTTGTAATATATTAGCTATGCCAGGAGTGTTCACATTAAAACAGTCTTTCTAAAACATTTAGAAACATACTTATTATTAATATATAGCCATATAACTATTGAAATGGCACAATTGTTTTAATTCTATCCGCAATACCTGACATTCATTACAAAATATATATGCCTCATCATTTAAACGTCCTGAGTCTTTGTGAATGTCTTGATTGTGTTTAAAGTTACAGGCCTCTGTCACAATATTTCTTGCAATGTCTTTTTAAACCATATTCTAAGTGACCCATTTGTGGCTTACCATGGAATCATGTGAGTTGGTTTGAGGGAAAACTTAATTCAGAAGGATAAGGAATGAGAGGTGTGTGTGTGTGTGTGACTTCAGCAGGTGATGCAGGTGCATAGCTTTTCTAAACATGTAAATTATAGTTATCCCCTGATCTCAGATGGGTGGGGGTAAAATGGAGGGGGTGAGGTGGGCACCACTCGAATTTCGGCGCTACCTGGCCAGCGCCTGCCTGCAGGGCGCGGGCCGACCTGCAAATGCCGTTGCTTCAATTGCGGCGCGCGAGGAGGATGTCCCTCTCCTCCCCCTCTGCTCCCCCCTCCTCCTCCGTAATTGACTGACTGACTGACCTGTGGGTTGCCTACCAAAACAGCGGTTGGGTTGGGTTTGGTATATTTCTTTTAACTCTCAATTCGCTCAGCAACTACGTGCCTGCCGCACGTACTCCTAGTTAGGGAGTGTCAATGGATGGCGTCGCCTGTGCGTCGAGGTCATTCTGCTCCGGTCCTCACCCCTCCCCCCTTCCTCAGCCGGTCGGCCGACCGGGTCCGGTGTGTCAGAGCTTGCTGCAGAACCAGCCCGGTGTGCCGACCAAGCTCCACCCACCATCCGTTTCTTCGCCGGTAAACTTCACGACGCGTCCTAAGAACAAAGTCCGATCTGTATGCGCGACGCTCAACAAGGTCCGATCTGTTTGCGCGACGTTCAACAAAGTCCGATCTGTTTCCGTGCGTTTCAACAAAGTCCGATCTGCTTTCGGCCGCGCTCGGGTGGTGGATGTTAAGATCTCTGTGACAATTCTGTTACTGTATCTTTGCCTATCATTTTTTGTATCAGCTTTTCTTTGATCTTTTAGGATCACGTAGCATCCATTACTTTTTCTCTTCTGCTAATATTAACGAACATATAAATAAAATAAGCCAGCGCTGCAGAGCGCGGTCGAAAGCAGATCGGACTTTGTTGAAACGCACGCAAACAGATCGGACTTTGTTGAACGTCGCGCAAACAGATCGGACCTTGTTGAGCGTCGCGCATACAGATCGGACTTTGTTCTTAGGACACGTCGTTCAGGTCAAATGTGTGCCCCTGGTGCACGACTTGTACGAGTCTTGACTAACTTTTACTTTCCTTTTGTCGAAGGGCCTTCAGTTAGGCGTTCGCGAGTTGCGCCCTATGCAAGTTTATTTCGCCTCGCTGATCAGTTTCACTACTTCTACTTCAAGTTTCACTCCGGTTCTAGAGATTCGTGTGATTTACTGATTTCTTTGTGTCCACCATGTCGGCGAGACAGGATTTTCTGTACTGTTTGTACCTTGTTTTGTAGACCGTGTGCCTCTGTGTTGTCAGTGTGTTTCGTTCCGTTTCTCTTGTGTGTTTTTGCGCCTCTGCGCTCCCCCGTAACCATTCAAATTTTATGACTTTAACCCCGCCCTCTCTACTCCTGGGTAACTGAGCCTGCCGGTTCCAGTTTGTCATGTATCGAATCTTACACTTTACACAACCCCTTCCGATTCTCAGCGTTTTTAATCCGCACTTCTCATCACACTTTAACCATATCATACAATACTCACCATCGCCTCGAACGACGAATCGCTTGAGGCGTCTAGTCTAAAAACGTCTTCATGTGAACTGGTAGACATTTTCACAGGACATAAAACACAATGAATAACTGCTTAAAAGAACTGTAGAGCTACCGCACAGCTCTAAAACACTGTAAACTGGTTGGTGTCGAAAGACGCCAAATTTCTGGCGTTCATGAAAAACGCCCAATACTGGCGTCGTTCGACGCCCATTATTTGCGTTTTTTCTGATCAGAACGCCAAGATTTGGCGTCGAACGACGCCAGTATTTGGCGATTTTCATGAACGCCAGAAATTTGGCATCTTTCGACGCCAACCAGTTTACAGTGAAGTCAAAAAGACAAGCGACGTTCCAGCGCGCATCAATCACTTAGTCCGGAGCGACAGCTAACTTAACAGATTCATACGATTCGATTTCATCAATTATAGTTTTATCACGGAGATAAATTGTAGGTATCTGAAACACTTTCAATTTTTCTTTTTTTACGCATCATAGTGCTATTTTGTATGAAATAAAAAAACATAATCACGGTCTCCACCTTACACTGTGCTCCGTTGGATTCAAACCTGGCCGAAAGGTGGTGGGGGCGTTTCACCACGGCCCGTCTCGCACTGGAAAATGTTCTAGCTATTTCAAACGTGTTTATTAATGTTTTAAAGTTGAAAAATTGTAATTTTTTATTTCATGACTTCTGGTGACTTTGAAGTTCTTCTGGGGCGTCTCGTATGGTGTTGAGAGTAAATGAAATTTTTAACCAGATCGACTGGGCTGTAGGCTAATTTTGGCGTGAAGTAATGAGCAATAATTGAGCGCCCCCACCCTTGGCGGGCGGGAACGGCGCGAGTTTTTAAAATCTATTCGGAGCAAACTGTCAGGGTGGGATTCAAACCCTCACACCAGGTATACCTGGGAAACGTTTCAGGACCGGTCCCAGGCCCGAAGCAGACGCCTTAACCCACTTGGCTATCCTGACACCGAAAAAAAAAGGTAAATGCTGTAGGAAAAACTGCCAAGGAGTGGGATCTGAACCCGAGCTCTTTACTGAACTAAATTTTGATGCCGTAGACGACTTGGCCATCCTGACGCTGCGTGTTCACAGCATGAGACCGGCATTGATTCCGCACCGTCCCCCCACTACCTGCAAGCGGAGGTACCACCAACCTGGGTCTACCCGCGGCTCGGACGCAGCCGCTACTCGTAAGGTGCCCGGCCAACCCCCAACCACCTGCAACCTTGGGTACCTGCAACTTGGGGCTACTCGCAACTCGCCCACAACTGCCCCCCCCCCCCCCTCCCCCCTACCACTAGAGATAGTTGAGCATTTTCCCCCAGGCGTGGAAGTGGCGAGCGGGTCTCTAAAGAGTGTATCGACTTTTTGACTTACCTCATGGTTTCCTCTTGCATAACAAGGCCAGTGTTCAACAAATCTCCTCGCATGATTTTAGAACAATTTGCTGGGTCAAAGCAGACTTCAGTTTTCCTCCAAAAGTTCTGAGGAATTACCACTTTGTTTGCTTGTGTGATTGTCAATATTTTCTAGAATAAAATACAAAAGACAAAATCACATGGAAATTTTTACCGAGGGGCGGCCAACTCGAAAAAACTTGTACACAGAAATACCTGTGTATTTCTAGAAATACACTTAAAATACAAGGAAATACTCTACAATACACAGAAATACATAGATATACTCAACGAAATTACGAGAAAAATACAGAAAAATATATTAGAAATACAAGAAATACACGGCAAGTGTACACAGAAATACATGAGTTGGCCGCCCCTTGATTTTTACTTAGCATTTATTCTGCTTTAGCACGGGAGCACGGACCCGAAGCACAAAATTGCTGTACTTTAAGTATTAGCAGCTGGCGAAATGGAGGGTAGATTCCTGAAGGTCCCCTCACCGGAAGGTCCCCCCCTAATATTTTATTATTTTTTTACAATATTTTTTAAAAAATATTAAAAAATAATAAAATATGGTTAAATATTACAAAATATACATTGGCGGGCCGAGCAGTTTCTCATACCGCTCCCGACGACGCAATCGGCCGCTGCCGCGCTCCAGCGGCGATTTTGAAAACCAAGATGATCGTGGGACGGGGGATCGTCTTCAGCGCCTCGATAAGCATTAAAAATAATTTTAATTAATTGTTTTTTTGTCGGTTCCTCTCGCCTCGTCGCGGCATTGTCGATACAAATATGATGACTATGGTAAGAGCGTTTCTAATCTAGACAGCTTTAACCTGTTGGAAACTAATGATAAAGTTTCTGGACAAAACGATGAACCTTAGTCACAACCTCTTTATTTAACTCACACAAACTGTCTTTGTTGTAGGCTGCTTCCGTGCTGCTCCGATCGGTTTGGTTCACCTCGTCAGTCATCCTCTGGGAAAATGCTTTCGGTAATTTGTTGCTATGTTATTGAACTTATTCATTTCAACGCCTATCTCTACATAAAAAATAAAGCAGTGCCATTAAGAGTGCTCCTATGTTACTTTCGCTCTCCTCTGTGAGCTGTTCTGCCAGTGCCAGTACTGACCTCAACTGCGGGTCAATAGCAGAAATTCAAGTAATATGGTTTAGTCACGAATATACAACGCGTGTTTCAAGAGAAAGGGTTGAGGAAATTGGAAACACATCTGAGACGGGATGCATCTGCACTAGGGGGGCGTCCCAATTCTCGGTCGGAAAGGCCGGAATAGCCGGAGAGAGAGAGAGAGAGAGACAGCGTCCATGCGTCCATTAGAATTGTACGCATTTGTCTCTCTCGCACCGGCCGCTCCGGCTGTTCCGGCCATACCGACGTAAAAATTACCGAAAGCATTTGCCCAGAGGACGACTTTATTTTTTATGTAGAGATAGGCGTTGAAATGAATAAGTTCAATCACATGGCACCAAATTACCGAAAGCAATTGCCCAGAGGATGACTGACGAGGTGAACCAAACCGATCGGAGCAGCACGGAAGCAAAAAGAAACGCATACAACAAAGACAGTTTGTGTGAGCCAAATAAAGAGATGACTAAGGTTAATCGTTTTGTCCAGAAACTTTATCATTAGTTTCCAACACGTTAAAGCTGTCTAGATTCAAAATGCTCTTACCATGGTCATCATATCTGTATCGACAATGCCAGCGACGAGGCGAGAGGAACCGACGAAAAAAACACAAGGGTATTCCGCTGGAACGTAACCGGAACCTAAATAAGAAAAGCACGACCGACAGATCTGTTTCCTCCTGGGCCCTGATTGGTCAACGGTGACGTCACTTTAGCGATCAGCAAATGAGCGCGAAGGAGGAAACAGAGCCGACGGTCGTGCTTTTCTTCTTTAGGTTCCGGTTTCGTTTCAGTGGAATGCCCTATTAATTAGAATTATTTTTAATGCTTATCGAGGCGCTGCAGACGATTCCCCCTCCCACGATCATCTTGGTTTTCAAAATCGCCGCTAGAGCGCGGCAGCAGCCGATCGCGTCGTCGGGAGCGGTATGAGAAACTGCTCGGCCCGCCAATGTATATTTTGTAATATTCGACAATATTTTATTATTTTTTAATATATTTTGAAAAATATTGTAAAAAAAAATAATAAAATATTAGGGGGGGACCTTCCGGTGAGGGGACCTTCCGGACGTTTCCCGAAATGGGCAGCAAGCTTTATATATATATATATATATATATATATATATATATATATATATATATATATATATATATATATATATATATATATATACACACACACACACATGGTTTTTTACGCTAATTGGAAGGTTTTTGCGAATGCAGATGATAAAATTTGATGATTCTTCAGAGAACTAAGTTACAAATATATGTTTTTCAATCCAATTCCAAAATTTTGTAGCTCTGAGTAGGGTGATCCAAAATGCCAAAAGTGTTTGATAAAATTCGGGACTGCTCGGCAAAACGTTCCAATACTCTCTACTAAACTTCTACTAAGCTTCCAGAATTTTTTCTGATTTTTAGAACAAAATTTAGGGGTCGCGCCAGAGGCTTGAAGTTAACACTGGTTTCTTATGGGGTTTTGGCCTAAGACCTGAATATTTGGTGTAGGGATGTAAATTTTTACCAAATTAAAAAAAAAAAAACGGCTTCAGAATCGTGATCTACGTTGAAAACCGAGTTTGGAAACGTATCTCAAGTCATTGGTTTCACCCTAGATTCCAAAATAAAAATCCTAATTTTGGCCAATTTTGGCTAAAATCTGGGATTTATTTTTTCGGTTCTATAATGTACACACGTGTGTGCCATACATTATCGGACGCGGTTTTAGACGCAGATCTCGATTTTGGTGTCGGAATAAATTTTTGATAAACATTTACGGCCCTGCATCAAATTTTCAGGTTTTAGGCCAAACTCCCACAAGAAACCAGTGTTAACTTTACACCTCTGGCGCGACCCCAAAATTTTAATTTAAAAATCTGAAAAAATTCTAGTAGTTTAGTAGAGAGTATTGGAACTTTTTGCCGAGTAGTCCCGAATTTTATCACTTTTGGCATTTTGGATCACCCTAAGCTCTGAGTAGAGCTGTATTGCCGAAAGCCAAAAATCTGGTTTCCTGGCACTACCCTCACCTAAGCAATGAATGAAAACATTGTCTTGGTAACGACTACGTGTAACAAGATGGCGAATTTTGTTTCGTAAGTAATTGAAAAAAAAAATCACTAACTGTAAAAACTGTCGAGGCATTGGTTTGCAATTGCTACAATTCTATGCACTCGCGATGCATTCGGATGTCTTGCAAATCAAAGCATTCGCCTCGAACTGGGGTGCCGGGGTTCGCAACTGAACGTTCCTCACAGGTGACAGAAAAGATTGAGAAAGCGGTTGGTAAAACTGTTTGTTTCTTTTTACTGGCAGGTTTGTTACAGAGCAATAGATAGAAGCCGTTCCCTGAAACCTCCTACCACATTTACAACTTATTGTAGCAATCACGAAATATTGTTTTCATACATATTTATTCATTCAGCCTTCAGTATTGCCCCTTTTTATTGAAAAAAAAAGGATACTAGATGTATTGCAAGTCACTGTTCAAAATTTTTATCAAAATCGCTTGTAAAATAACAAACGTGGATGTGAAATTTCTTAAATTTCGTTTTCGATATTAAAATTCATCACAATATGTTGAAAATTTTTATTCGTTTTCGGAAATTTTGGAATTGTTGCTGAGCGAAGCGAAGCTTACTCCTGCAAGGGACCAGAAGTGTACTTGGTCGTGAGTCTGCCTGTCTGTCCGTCTGTCTGTCTGTCTGTCTGTCTGTCTGTCTGTCTGTCTGTGTGTCTGTCTGTCTGTCTGTGTGTCTGTCTGTCTGTCTGTGTGTCTGTCTGTGTTAGCCGGTTTCCCTCTTAAAGTACTCAAGTTATAGTAAAAAGCGGAAGTGTTCCGCAATCTACTAATTTCAGCGCTTTAATATTCATCCAAGCTGTCCACATTGAAGGAGTTTGAAATATTTAAAAGTTTAATTTGAAATTCACTTCTGCAAGGTTGGCAGGGCAAGTATTTTAAAGACTTTGAGAGATAGCGCCACCTAGCGGCAGTGCGAGAACTACTTCGCGTCAGCCGAGCCGAGGCGTCGGCCATGATGGCAAACTCGGTGCGCCCGGCGTACATGTCGGCTGTTTACACTATCGATACAGTATTAAATAATTAAGTCTTTTTCCCGTTATATGCAGTCTGAAGTTCCTTGAAAGGTTGCGGACGTCGCTGCACGAAGTTTCAAGTGTCGTCATTGTGTAGAAGTGTGGGTTCGAGTGATTTGTTGTTTGCTCACGTCTGCGGCTTGGGGAGGAGTGAGATGGGCAGTGCCTCAAAATACTTTTTATTGCGTTGGATTCGTGAAAAATGAACGTCACGGACTACTGAAATGACTGCCAGTATCGATGCAACGTGGTTGTGTTCTCCCTAGGTGAGTGAGTGACATAACCTAACAAAACAACATAGATAATGTTGTTTAAACTGAAGCTGTGAAACTGTTCCGTGAACATTAGAGTATGGTCTGAGCATTGAAATCAGGTAACCCCATGGCCTGACAAGTGAGAGTTACTATCATGATTTCCTTATTTTTCGTTTAATTTAGTTTTGAATCCTTGTTTGGTTCCCCAGCGTACTGATTTTAACCCCAGCTAAATAATTTCTCTAGTGCGGTGTGGATGTTTAATTGTATTAGTGAATGTGTGCCCATTTTTGACATACGACAAGAGGCATTTGTAATAAAAAAGAATAATAAGTTTGTAAATCGTAAACTGAATATTTGGTGTCTCATTATTCTACTGTAGATAATCTATAAGAGTGTGGTTTGAGTTTTTAAATCTTACTACTCTTAAACCCAACAAGAAACAAGAAACAAGAAACAAGAAAAGAGTTTAGGTATTACTTTGGTAAATTATGTAGCATTTTGTTCCTAACCTACTCCGTATTTCCCAGTGATATGATTTCTGATTGAGCTACAGCATGTGCTCACCCAAACTTACTCATTGATGCGTTTTGCCCAAGAATTCAGATTGAAAAAAGATCTCTCCACTAAGTCATTGATATAGAAAAATTTTTCTTTGAAAACATGATTCTTTTCATAAGATTTAACCCTTACAAATATTTTCGGCGACACTGTCGAAAGGATCTAGCTGAGAGACCGTACTTGGAATACATTAGTTGTACCAGGAGTCCTTACATTAAAACAGTCTTTCTAAACCATTGAAATCCATACATTTTATAAATATATAGCCATATAACCATTGAAATGGCACAATTGTTTTAAATCTGTCCTTATTAGGGGTATGTACTAGAGTTCCCTCTTCTAGAGCTTACCCTCCCTATTTTAATTTAAATTAAATGAATAAAAAGAAATAAATCATTTTAAATATATTGACCGGTTTCCGGGAGTTCTCCTCCACGCAAGTTTACCCCCTTTTCTCTCTTTTTTCCTGATTTAAAATTAAAAATAAAATAATTGAAATATATAACTTTTATTTATTTTTATTATGTTAAAATTAACAAAATTTAAAATTTAAAAATGTTCCTCTCAGAATTCGCGCACTGGCAGTATTTCGAGTTACGTTGAATCAGCGTTTTTAAGGGTATCTTCCAGTGATATTCCCGGCAGTTTACAGTGAACAGTTCTCAGCTTCTTACAACTCCTTTTATTTTCATCACTGTCGACTGCCCTTACTGGCTATCTACATGGATCCTACGGAAACAGTGATACTACACTCATACTCTTTTTAGTCATGGATGCGAATGTAACTCGTAAAAATTATCGCCTCGCGTATTCGTGACCTTACCGATACTCAATAAAATGCCGGACATTATGCATTGAAAAAATCAAGGAGAGGTAATAGCAATCTGCTTGCTATCCGCTGCTATCCCCGTCGTCACTTCGCGGATTGCCTGTGGATGGAACCACGGCGCACCCTACCGCATATATAGCTCTAAGTCGGGTCTTACTAGCACATGTCCCAGTGGCGGAGTGGATAGCAGCGTCCACTACGGAGCAGGAGGTCCGCGGTTCAACCCCCGGTAAGGTATACGGATTTAAATCTAGATTGTAATAGTAACTAGAAGGTACAATGACGGTAGGACGATAGAACACGTGAACTCAAACAGTAAATAAGAGATTTTTTTTTTAAATGAAATTCTTGAAGGATGATAAAATTAGCCTGAATTAGCCTGTTTACGGAAAATTCAACGACGTAGATACCACGGGGATTGCCCATGGATAGGTGGCTCTATCCCTCATCGCTCCTCATCGATACGACGTGTCTGGGCAGATCCGTCCATGGGACATCCACGTTGTATCCTCTACCGCGAGGCCCTCGATGATCGACTCGATCATCCCCGTTGCCTCCTCGTAGGTCGTCCACATTGTCGAAACGTCGAATCGACGCGGGTGTTCCCATGGGGAAGCTGCCAGCAAGTTCACCGTAGTTGTGGTACTGCATCGGAATTCACCGTAAGCGCGAGCTCGGGCAAGCTGTGGTCAGATCGGAGAACCATGAAGAAATCAGGCTGTTGGGGTGTATCTTACAGTGATATTCGGTGATGCTCTCATCGATCAGAGTGAATCAGAGCTTACACTTACGGCGAATTCCACTGTAATACTCGCACTGACCGCATAATGAGTTCACTAGAGACTGCCGGGAATATCACTGTAAGATACGCCCCAACAGCCCGATGTCTTCATGCTTCACCGATCTGACCACAGCTTGCTCGCACTTACGGTGAATTCCGATGCAATACCACTACTACAGCTCTAGAAGGGGGGGAACCACGATGTAGTTAATACGGTGTCAGCACTTGCCGTGTGAAGGGGGGCCTCGGAGTGCCCGCAGGCGAGGGGTTATCCACTCAACTTTCATGTGTACACATGATTCCTGGGAATACTGATTTCCACGATTCCCGACGATTCCCACGATTCCCCATGATTCCTGCGATTCCCGATGATTCCCGAAGATTCCCGAAGATTCCCGAAGATTCCCAGTAATTTCCAGTGATTCCCGGAGATTCCCTGTGATTCCCGGTGATTTCCACGATTCCCGGAGATTTCCACGATTCCCGATGATTTCTGCGATTCCCGATGATTTCTGCGATTCCCAATGATTCCCGAAGATTTCCGAAAATTCCCAGTGATTCCCCGTCAACTACGTTGATTCCTCGCGATTCCCGGTGATTCATCGTCACCGGCAGTGATTACCTACGATTCGCGTTAGTTTCCAATGAATCGGAAAGATTCCAATTAAACCAAACAACTTTTGATAGGCCCTATTCGAATTTTCTAGCTGCTCAATTAGCAAAGCGCCTGCCGCATAGGCAAGCCATCCTACGCTTCGCTGTAAAATCACTGATAAGCTAATATAAGGACGTAGGTCCATGGTCCATCAACCTTACTTTTACAGGCGACACTTCGTGCAGCGGGCACATCACATACCCCTGCAAACTGGGATGGACTGTGAGCGCCTGGGGAATAAGCAACCGTTCTCAACCGAGCGGGTGGCATACTTGGGGGCCAATGCGAGCAGAACTCCAAGGGACGGCAGGTCGGTTAGGATCGGCTCTCGTCGGCCCGAATCGGATCGCGTCGGCTCGGTCGGCCTGGAGCATCAGCACTAGTCTGCCCGTAGCCAACCGTAGCCGACAAGCCGCGGTCGCTCTCGCGTCGTTATAGCCGTTATATACTGTGGAAAATATTTCCGTAGATGTACAATATATTTTGTAATTCACTATGTACACATATCTCGTACATGTACGACTTTACATTTTTCAAGTATGTGGCTCACCAATCGATTCTGAGTTGATACGTATAGTTATAAAAAATTTACAATTATTAATCGTAACTGTACAAGACCTCTCATGGAAAATTTTCCCGTACCCGGTACAAGAATTTCTCACAGTGCATGGGCGATTGTTGCCGGATTTCTGCTTGTTTCTATGGTTTTGGACAGATTCCGGGTGATTCCTACGTTTTTTCATGAGTCCGCACGATTCCTACCATTTTTCGATTCCCAATTATTCCCAGTGATTCCCGCGATTCCCGATGATTCGAGGGGGCCTCAACTCCTGAAATCATGTGTACACAATCGCTAAAATCTTCAAAATCATTGTCAAAAAATGTGGATCTGTAGGCGATAAAAATTGATTTGAGTGCGTTTTTTGGGCTCATAAAGCTCAAAATACGCTTGTATTTACTTCACGAATTATTTCTTTCAATTATAAGAGGTGTAATCATGTGAAATCATGTGAAATCTTGAAATCATGTGTACAAATTTTGGGTGAGTTGAGGCCCCCCTCGCGATGATTCCCCATTGATTCCCGTTGATTCCCCGAGATTCCCCGTGATTCCCTGTGATATCTCGCGATTCCCCGTGATTCCCGTGATTCCAGCGATTCCCGATGATTCCCGACGATTCCCGACATGATTCCCGGGGGTCTGTACACATGATTCCCAGGTTGGAACAACCCTTTGCCCGCAGGTTTGTAGTTCCAAAGGTGACGCCAGGGGCGCTCGCGTCGACCGACGCTGGGTGAGGAGAAGGGAGAGGGGGCGGGTGCAGTGCGCCGCTTCCCCCGTCTCCTCTCCCCTCGCCCAGCATCGGTCGACGCGAGCGCCCCTGGCGTCACCTCTGGAACTACAAACCTGCCGGCATTCCGAGGCCGCCTTTTCGGCCGCAGGAGGGCGGAGTGCCGACACCGTATTAACTATATCGTGGTTCTGTAAAATTGAAACTACTATAATGTCAACACCTTGGACTGTGGAGGAAAGCCAAAACGCAAGGAAAACTTCTCCAGATGTTCAAAATTAAATAACGCTTTTGATGGAACATATTAAATACGTTTCTAAGACTATCCCTCGAAACGTTTTCAAGACTATCTCATATGCATTCTTAAGACTATCTTTTGAAACATTTTCAGACCGAACTACGTGCACTCAAAAGACATATATGATACGTTTCAGTGGTTCGTTCTCAGGACTAATTCTAGTTCGTGCGAAACTTTTTCAAGACATTTTCAGAATTTAAAAATCCTTACTGGGGAGTCTTTGTGAATGTCTTGATCGTATTTAAAGCTACTGACGGCTACTGACCTCTGTTACAATATTTCTTGCAATGTCTTTTTAAACTATATTCTAAGTGACCCATTTCTGGCTCACCATGGATTCATGCGAGGGGCGGCCAACTCGAAAAAAAACGTGTACACAGAAATACCTGTGTACATACAAGGGAATACTCTACAATACACAGAAATACATAGAAATACTCGACAAAAAAACGAGAAAAATACCGAAAAATATATTAGAAATACAAGAAATACAAGGCAAGTGTACACAGAAATACGTGAGTTGTCCGCCCCTTGGATTCATGTGAGTTGGTTTGAGGGCAAACTCAATTCAGAAGGATAAGGAATGAGAGGAGGGGGGAGAGGGGAGGAAGGAGGGGACTGTCAGCATGTAATGCAGGTGCATTCTTTCTGTAAATGATACTTACCCCCTGATCTCAGATGGGTGGAGGTAAAATGGAGGGGGAGGGGGGCACCAGTCGAATTTCGGTGCTACCTGGCCAGAGCCTACCTGCAGGGCAGGGGCCGGCCAGCAATCGCCGCTGCTTAAAGTACGGCGCAAGAGGAGGTTGTCCCTCTCCCCCTTCTCTGCCCCTATCCCCTCCCCCTCCTCCGTAACTGACTGACTGGCTGACTGACTGACTGACTGACTGACTGACTTGCGGGTTGCCTACCAAAACGGCGGTTGGGTTGGGTACACTCTAAATGAAAAAGGACAATTTTGTCCCAGAAAATGTTGCGATTTTGTACACATCATTTTCTTGGGACAAATTGTTCCACTAAATTAAGACATTTTGCATCCGAAATATTACAAATCGTCCCAAATTATTAAACAAATTTGTCTAAAGGGATTGGTGCGCAAAAAACTCAACATTTCTTGGGACAAAATTGTCCCTTTCCATTTAGTGTGTATATTTCTTTTAATTCTCAATTCGCTCAGCAACTACGTGCCTGCCGCACGTACTCCTAGTTTATAGTTTTGCAATATGTTATTGTAAAATTACGATCACTTAATGGTAAATGTGAAATCTGGCCGTAATTTTACGGTGAAGATTTGTCATTTTGCAAAGTAAAATCACACACTAAATGGAAAGGGACAATTTTGTCCCAAGAAATGTTGCGTTTTTGTGCACATTAATCCCTTTTGACAAATTTGTGTAATAATTTGGGAAGATTTGTAATATTTCGGACGCAAATTGTCCCAATTTAGTGGGACAATTTGTCCTAAGGAAATGATGTGTACAAAAACGCAACATTTTCTGGGACAAAATTGTCCTTTTTCATTAAGAGTGCACATGAGGTATTCCCAAGGATGGTAAAATACCGGTGTTTTATTTTTCGGTTCAACCCTTTAAGGTATGAGCTGGTCCAAATGAACAAAAGTTGAATATGGGACTTGTGCCGACCTAGGCTATGTCTAAGAAGCGTTTTGAGCCCACGTGGGGTTCTAGCATGTACGGGTTAGGATATCTGAATGTTGTACACCAACAACGTCATGCCTTTGGGTTCAACCGACACGATTTATTTATTTTTTTTTCCCAAAGTGAATAAAATTTTTATGACACTTCTGGGTGGTAAGAATGTTCACATTTCTGAAAAAAAAATGATCATATTTACAAAAACAAGTGGCCACTTTGCCCCCAAAACACGTATTTTTCGGTCATTTTTGAGGGGTGCTTGTACACACTAACTGGATTTGCATCTTTTAGTTCATTTTTTGCACAAATTTGTGCAAATGATTTGTGTAAAGTTACGCATACAAAAGTTTGCACAAAGTGATACGCAACCATTCGCATGATTCCAAATGTACATTTCATTCGCATGATTCCAAATCTACATTTCTTTCGCATGATTTTGTGCAAATGAAGCGCATAGTCCAGAATCAAAATTTGTACAAATGAACGTCATCAATTTGTGCAATAATTTTTACTATTTCATTCAAAATTTTGATTAAACTGAAAACAAATTATTCTGGTGTATAGAGTATAGACTTTGACAATAGAAATCGACGGGTCCTATTAACGTTGTCCGATCTCCCAGCGACGCTTCAACGTTGTCCGATCTCCCAGCGACGCTTCAACGTTGTGCGATCTCTCAGCGACGCTTCAACGTTGTCCGATGTCCTTTTCGGCGCGCGGCGAAAACATGAAGTTTAACATCATGCCACGTCGCGGTGTTTCAAGTTTTGTAAAATATAAACTGATATCCTTATTCCTTGGTCTCTGACAAATCAAAAGCTACCAAAGCACGTCAAATTTGATCAAGATTTGACTTCCAAAATGAGCTTTTTGTAAACCAATGCACGCTCAGACCGAAAAGGAGATCGGACAACGTTGAAGCGTCGCTGGGAGATCGCACAACGTTGAAGCGTCGCTGGGAGATCGGATAACGTTGAAGCATCGCTGGGAGATCGGACAACGTTAATAGGACCCGTCGAAATGGAGTGGGGCCAAGCATGGAAGATCCATACTGCAGCTGGGATGGAGTCAATGTCTTATCGTAAACAATAGGGCTTGTTGCACGCAAAGTGGCACACAGTAGCAAAGACGCCACTAAAATTATTTATAATCATGGGAAATTTGGATTACTATTTATTATAAAAACTTACAGTTCCAAAAAAATATTTAAACTCCTAGGCCATATGAGTCTAGAGTCTTACTAGGCAATCATGTCTTTCAGGGCTTGTCAGTAAATAACTAGTTAATGGTCATTACAACCAACCACTCTTCAAATCAAGTACTTCCCCTTGCATTTTGTCTCTTCCACAAACCATTTATGTCACCGTCCATGTTGGCCGAGTTTACATAGGCTGCGAAGAGTGCTGCAGCTAGACATGTTATTCTCTATAACCTCCATAGTAGCCGCAGCCGCGGTGCACGAGCGGGCCTAGCCCAGCTCTTTCGCTTGTCGACGTTCTAGTCGACGCATCTCAACCAACAGCTGTCCTCACTGATATTCCGGGCCGGTAATATTTCATCTCGTATTTCACTCGTAGGAGCTTCTTATCAGTCGTAACTCTAAGTAGATTAGATTTATTCGCCACAGCGCGAAGTTATTTCATCACCAACCACAACGATCTGCCTTGTTTACATTCTTTTAGTAGCGTCTTCTGCTGCGATCGCGATCTTTTGTTTTAGACAGGTCTACCAACTTAATATTCCCGCACCCGCACTCGTGTTCGGAGGAGCTTCCTCTACTAAACACTGTTTAAACCTTGCGAACAATCGTTGCAAAGAAATTGGATGCTTCGCATTGCGAAGAAAAAGTTTGTATTACAAACAAAATAGTTCGCAAGCTTACAAACTTTTCACGCCTTACAAACTAAATAGTCTGTAAGTTGCGAAGAAACTCTTCGCAATTGCGAAGCAGCCAAATACTTCGCAGCTTACAAACTATTTTGTTTGTAATACGAACTTTTTCTTCGCAAGGTTTTAACAGTGAAATTAGGTTGGCAGACCTGTCTAAAACAAATGATCGCGATCGCAGCAGAAGACGTTACTAAAAGAATATAAACAAAGCAGATCGTTGTGGTTGGTGATGAAATAACTGTGTGCTGTGGCGAATAAATCTTATCGACTTTAAGTAACGACTGATAAGAAACTAATACGAGTGTGTTTGTAGGTGAAATATTACCGGCGCGGAATATTAGTGGGGACAGCTGTTGGTTGAGATGCGTCGACAAGCGAAAAAGCTGTCTGGCGCTGGGCGAGGCCCGCTCGTGCAACGCGGCTACTATGGAGGTTATAGAGAATTACATGTCTAGCTCGAGCACTCTCTGCAGCCTATGTAAACTTGACCGACATGGTGACATAAATGGTTTGTGGAAGACACAAAATGCAAGTAGAAAGACTTGATTTGAAGAGTGGTTGGTTGTAATGCCCATGAACTAGTTATTTACTGAAAAGCCCTGAAGACATGATTTCCTAGTAAGACTCTAGACTCATACGGTCTAGGAGTGTCAATATTTTTTTTTACTGTAAGTTTTTATAATAAAAATTAATCCATATTTCCCATGATTAAAAATAATTTTAGTGGCGTCTTTGCCACTGTTTGCCACTTTTCGAGCCACAAGCCCTTTTGTTTACGATTAGGCTTTAGCTCCATCCCAAATGGAAAGTGACAATTTTGTCTCAAGAAATGTTGCGTTTTTGTGCACACCAATCCCTTTTGACAAATTTGTGTAGTAATTTGGGACGGTTTGTAATATTTCGGATGAAAATTGTCTCAATTTAGGGGGATAATTTGTACAAAAACGCAACATTTTCTGGGACAAAATTGTCCTTTTTCATTTAGAGTGTGGATTACTATTTATTATAAGAACTTACAGTTCAAAAAAAAATATTTACGCTCCTAGACCATATGAGTCCAGAGCAGGCGCGGTTTTAAGTCGAGCTGACGGGAGGGGCGGATCGGCTGACCGGGGAAATTGCCTATATACAGGGGTTTTGTACCTCAAATTGCCTACTTACAGGCGGATTTTGGGACTGACGCGATCGCCCCTTCGCCCCCCCCTTAAAACCGCGCCTGGTCCAGAGTCCTACTATGTAATCATGTCTTTCAGGGCTTGTAAGTTAATAACTAGTTCTTGGTCATCACAACCAGCTACTCTTCAAATCAAGCATTTCCATTTGCATTTTGTCTCTTCCACAAACCATTTATGTCACCGTCCCGATCGGCCGAGTTTACATAGGCTGCAGAGAGTGCTGCAGCTAGACATGTTATTCTCTACCAGGTGGCTGACGGACGCCGTGCACTTTTTGTACTATGCAACCCGCCCGCACCGCTCCATCCGGGACTGCATACCCATCAGGCGCTGGGGACCGGCTCCAAGCGCGGACGCTCCGCGCCGCCACTGTTGTTGCAGCGAATGCCCCGAAAGGGCCCTCTCGCGGTTCGGTGCAAAGTTTGCACATTTGAAAAGCACGCCATTCTACATTTGTTTTACCAGTGTACAAAAAGTGCACGGCGTCCGTCAGCCACCTGGTATAACCTCCATAGTAGCCGCGGTGCACGAGCGGGCCTAGCAGCGGGCTGCATGCGAGGGGGTATTTACTCCGAGAAAACTTGTACAGAGTACTCCGTATTACACTGTATTACGCGGTATTACACCGGTATTACATAGAAAATGTTGCAATCGTAGAGCATATTTTGATATTTTTTGGTATTACATTACGTGTAATACCGTGTAATACCCAGTCAAGTGTACAGGGTATTACAGAAGTGAATACCCCCTCGGCTGCATGGTTCCTACACCACATTTCGTACCTGGCAGTCGAGTGTTCAAGGAGGTGGTTAATAGAGGAGAAGTTCCACATTTGAGGCCCAGCAATAGTAAATTGATTCCAACTTAGGGAGGGGAGAGGGTAGTGGAAGGAGGTTAGAATAGAACCAGGAAAAGTAGCTTTTGGCAACAAGCAACCTCGCAGTTCAACTGATGGTCATGAATTTTGAGATCGGGACACGAATGTTCAATGTTCATAACTCATCGACACAACCATTTCCAGCATGTCATATGACAAAAACATTTATTAATGGTTGTGTAAACCTTTAATTCAGTGTCAGAACATGTTGTATTCCGCTTTATTCATTTTTTGAAGTAGAAGGTTTTAAAATTTTTGGGCACTGCTGGAGCGTTTACAATCCTATGCTTTAGAGAAAAGTGCAGTTTTGTGTTCCGGGCTCCTCTGCAGTACGTGGGTACGGCCTCATTACCTTGGCATCCTCCATGTGTGATAGACCCTTTTCTTCAATACGATTAACATTTGCCGTAGCCAAAAGAGATCGGTAACCCGAGTTGAAATGCAAACAAAACAATACCCATAACAGCAAAGTAATGTTAGCTTGCACGGATGTGAATCTAGGAGCAGGACTGCTTTCAAGCAAAACACCAATCACTATCAGTGCATTCTTCAACGTATCTGTATCAGTTGTGCATGACAAAAATATCACTGCAACAAACAATAAGAATTACTTTTTCAGAAGCTTTAGCTTAATTTTCTTCTTATCTTTTACACAAAATATTTTTTCCTTAAGATCGTCGGTCGCTTCTGGAAAGACTTTTTGGCACCTTTAAATGAACTCCTAAATGATCTCAGTGTTTTCTTATCTATTTTTAAGCAGATGATATTCCAAAGGTAGCATCTGCTTTTCCTCCCGATCTCGTTCATCTTCATGAGACAATGAGTTTAGGAGAAAATGGGGTTAGTATAGAGGAGGGGGCTGGGAAACGGAGCCTTTCCGTAAAAGTGGGCCTCCGCGTAAATCCGTAAAAATGTACCAATTACGTCAAAGACGTAACAGTCCTTACGTCAGTGACACGTCAGTGACACGTCAGTGACACGTCAGTGACACGTCAGTGACACGTCAGTGACACGTCAGTGACACGTCAGTGACACGTCAGTGACACGTCAGTGACACGTCAGTGACACGTCAGTGACACGTCAGTGACACGTCAGTGACACGTCAGTGACACGTCAGTGACACGTCAGTGACACGTCAGTGACACGTCAGTGACACGTCAGTGACACGTCAGTGACACGTCAGTGACACGTCAGTGACACGTCAGTGACACGTCAGTGACACGTCAGTGACACGTCAGTGACACGTCAGTGACACGTCAGTGACACGTCAGTGACACGTCAGTGACACGTCAGTGACACGTCAGTGACACGTCAGTGACACGTCAGTGACACGTCAGTGACACGTCAGTGACAGTTTTATTTAAAAATATCTATCATCTGCTATCACGTAAGCGTTAGCAATGACTTTTTTTCTTTTTTTTTTCACACGATATTGTCTGGCTGTCACGTCTTATAAAGAACACTTTGTTGGGGTCTGTGATACTCAGGTGGTTTGTGGGGTTTGCCTCTCTCCCGTGTTACACGTGTTTCCTTGTTTGTTACACGATGAGAGCAAATTTTATTTAAAAGCGACAGGACCTGACATCGACCATCTCGGATTCTGACGATATTTAGTGGGCAGGTCGCGTACTTAGGTGAGAGTCTCCAACCAAAATCTCAGATCGAAAGAAAAAAAATATTGACTGAGCTGCAGGCAATTTACGTTTTTTTACCCTTCATTTTGGGTATTTTGGATAACGTCCAGGTTTTTAGTCTGAGGTGGTTAAAACTTGGTTTCCCTATGTAAAATTGGACAAGGAACAAAAATATGGCCACGGATTCGACCAAACGGTCGTGAACGACGAATAAAGTCGATATTTTGGCCAAAAAACGTCTAAATTTGGTACAAAATACCCAAATCATGGGTATTTGAACTTTTTTTTTTTGGAAATTTGAAATTTCCTGGAGACCTTCTAGTAGAAAAAGAGCCAAAAAGGGCCAATGTGCTTTAGCTCATTTTTTTAGGACAAACCGTTCATGAGCCACAGCGCTGCAAAGTCGGGCCGATCTTGTGGGATCTTAACAAAGCAGGTTTTGGCGGGTTTTGGGCGTCCTGGGGCATGCAGATCTGCTCCCTGCCTCCGGCATTAGTAGCGCAGCGCGACAGAAGGCAGAAAACCGAGGGGGGGAACAACTCTAGATTTTTGTACACCTTGTTATTCAGAAAAATTCAAAGATAGAGATGGAAATTTTCCGAAAACTTTCAAAGTGTCCGAAAAAAAAAACGGAAAAATAGGAAAAAAAAAACGGAAAAATACCGGAAAAATTGGAAAAATTGGTTTTTAAGTCCTGTAGTGGGATTTGGACATAAAACCGACTACTTTCGTATTTCATTAGGTCTTTGATTCCACTGGCAGCTCTAGATGACCAACAGGAATCACAAAAAACGCACGAGAAGGAAATGTAAAAGGGTATAAATAGGATGAGTGCACTGAGAAGCGTCTTCACATAGCGATGAAGATATGCTTTTTGCCTATTTCCAGGCGAAAAGTCGTGCTTCTTGCCTATTTTGCAGGATAAATCTTTCCAATTTTTCCGAGGCTAGAGAAAAAAACCGAAAAAAACAGTGTTTTTTCCAATTTTTTCCGGAAACTTTCCGGGCATTTTCACCCCTATTCAAAGAAATCAGGAAAATTCGGGACAATTCAGGAAAATTCTGAAAAATTCAGAGAAATTCAGGGAGCAGACCTGCATGCCCCAGGATGCCAAAAACCGGCTTTGTTAACATCCCACAAGATAGGCCCAACTTTGCTGCGCTGTGGCTCGTGAGCGGTTTGTCCTAAAAATGAGCTAAAGCTCATTGGCTTCCTTGGCTCTTTTTCTACTAGTAGGTGTCAAGGAAATTTTAAAATTCCGAAAAAAAAGTTCAAATACGCAAGATTTGGGTATTTTGTAGCAAATTTAGACGTTTTTTGGCCAAAATATCGACTTTATTCGTCGTGCACGACCGATGGGTCGAATCCATGGCCATATTCTTGTTCCTTGGCCAATTTCACATAGGGAAACCAAGTTTTCACCACCTCGGACTAAAAACCTGGACGTTATCCAAAATACCCAAAATGAAGGGTAAAAAAAACAGACCACGCGACCGTGACCAAAAAGTTCCGGAGGGCCGGAACTTGAAAGCAGATGATACGTATGGTAGATGTCCCTACGCGTTGCAGGCCGCAGGGAAGCCGAGCGCTGTCGCGCTGGGCTAGGAGCGGGGAGGTGCGGGGCGGGAGCGGGCACCGGCCCGGCGGCCCAGCGTCCCGAGAGGTGGCGTTGAGTGGCCGGGCGCGCGCAGGGCGCCGAGTGCCTAGTGCCGCGCGCCGCGCGAAATTTTCCCCCCTGTATAATATTATGCCACACTGGCTGCTCGCTAAGCCGGTTGCTCTCTGCATGCTACTCGCTGTACGACAGTACAAGCAGGCTGATACCTTCGTATCTGCTGCTAAAAACGTAAATTGCCTACAGCTCAGTCAATTAATTTTTTTTCGATCTAAAATTTTGGTTGGAGACTCCCACCAAGGTACGCGACCTGCCCACCAAATATCATCAGAATCCGAGATGGTTGATGTCAGGTCATGTCGCTTTTAAATAAATTTGCTCTGAAAGAAGGAGAGTAAGAGACATCCGACAATAAGAGAGATATATTTTTGAATCCCCGCGAGTCATGGCACTCATGGCCCGAGAACAAATGAAGTGCCGTGCGAGGTCTGGATGGTACCCGAGAGGTCCCCCGGATGTGACAGGGGCGGATTTGGGGCAAAAAGACAAGTACCCGGGCTCAGGCGCCCTCCAAAAAGAGGGGAAAAGAGGAAAAAGAGAGGGAGAAAAGTGAAAAAGAAAGGGAGAAAAAAGAAAAAAAAAGGAAAAAGGAAGGGAAAGAAGGGGAGAGGGAGGCAGATGGTGGTAGACGGCAAATCCAAAGCCCCCCGATCCATACGAGGGATACCACCTCACGAAAATTGTCTACAAAATAGATCACAGTACTACGTAGATATTACGCCTAAAGTTAAATAAGTTGTGCCGTTTAAAAGCAGATTTTGCTGCATTGTGACATAATATTACGCTTATTATGGTGAAATTCTCGAACTCGGTGTATAGTTTATTACAGAAGTGAAAATCTCCTCAGATCCAGCCGAGTCTCCGTGCGACCGGGCAGCGCCGCGAGCCGGGTCGGCACGCGCAGCGCTGCGCTCTTTGTTTCTTACTCTTAAAGTCACCTTAAAATACCTTAAAATACTCGCTTCTGCTTGCGTTTCCTAAATAAGTCATTTTTAGCAGATGATACGAAGGTATCAGCCTGCTTGTACTGTCATACAGCGAGCAGTATGCAGAGAGCAGCGCAGCGAGCATAGAGCAGCTAGTGTGGCATTATATTATATACAGGGGGGAAAATGTCGCGCGGCGCTCGCCCATCACTACTCCACGCCACCTCTCGGGACGCTGTGCTGCCGGGCCGCCGGGCCGGTGCCCCCTCCCGCCCCGCGCCCCGCCCGCGCCTCCCCCCTCCTAGCCCAGCGCGACAGCGCTCCGCTTCCCTGCAGCCTGCGACGCGTAGGGACATCTACCATACGTATCATCTGCTTTCAAGTTCCGGCGCTCCGGAACTTTTTGGTCACGGTCGCGTGGTCTGTTTTTTTTTCGCTTGCTCCGCTCGCGATATGTTTTGCTCATATGATACAAAAGTTTAGCCCATTTGGTACATTTTTTTAGCGCGGCTCGTTTCTCAGCTTTTATTAATTTCATGTATTGTTATTGTTAACCCGCTTAAGCATGCAGTTTTTGAACGATTCCTACAGGCCCCGCTCTATTTCGACACATACTACATACTATACGACACATACATAAAATCAAAAAAATTCCTCCCTTCGCTCGGAACTACCTCTTTCTGCCATTCAGCCCATGGCTTTAGGTCCACACGATACGCACTGATCCTTATTAAATTGTTTAAAATGTTTAAGTTCTATTAGGGACACTAATTTCTAAAGCATTACATTTTCAGTCGATTTGTTGAGAGTCCCCTGAAAGTAGGCAACCTGCACATTTCACCCCCTCCTCAGCTGTAAGCTAGATCCGCCCCTGGGATGTGATAAGGGAAGGTTCCGCGTGGCACCCAGGTAGGGCGCAGGTGGGACGGATGCGAGAATCGGTTTGCAACTGGGTGGGGCCCGAGGGGTAAGTCACTCTAAAAAAAAAGTGTACAGAGAATGAAAACAATCACAATCAAATTTGATTGAAAATTATACCGGACGATTGTGAATGACTGCAAGTGATTCTAAATTATTGTTATGATTGGTCGTGATTTAATTGATTGTAGGTGATTGTTCGCGATTCAGAAATGATTTTCCGTGATTGTCAGTGATTTAATCCTGATTGAAATGATTCAAGGAGATTTAAGAAAGATTGTGAGTGATTGAAAATGATTCAAGGTGATTTAAATGCGATTATTTACAGGGAGGCAAAAGATTGCATCCTCTGTGAAAAATATCCTCGTAAATTTACGACATTTTTTGTAATTTTGATTTACAAAATATGTCGTAAATTTACGACTGCCCATTCTTGCTCGTCGGTCAATTCCAGGTCGATAGGGAGTGCTTGTAAATTTACAATTTCAGATTTTAATTTTACGACTTTTCGCATGGAAAATTTTCCCGTAACCCTCACGAGTATTTTTCACAGTGTGTAGTGTTTCGCAATCCTGACGAGTAGGTTAGGGTTCGTTTTTTTTGGAAAAATGAAATTGGTGGAAAAAAGCGGATTTTTTGCTGATTTTTTTCGGAAAATTTGGAAAAATTGGAAAATTTGCTTACTTTGTGAAATCTGGGTTAGTAATGACAAAAATGATTCGAAAGTGCCTAATTACGCTCTAGAAGCCTCCAGTAGCCTTCGGCATGTAAAAGAAGTTGAAAACCAGGGCATGAACATTGAAATTTCAATCTTTGATAACTGCTGTTAAAAACATCGAAATTTGGTGAAGAAAATCATCGAATTTTATAGTGAATTTCAATGATCTACACATTTTCCTCTTCCACAGTCGGCATTTGCCTTCCTTTGGGACAGTAAACACGTGCCAAAACGGGTTTTTTTAACACAATTCAAGTTATTTAATTTTTCCATTTTTCCAATTTTTCCGACCCCTAAGATTTATTTCCGAAAAAAAAGCGGATTTTTGTCCAATTTTTCGGAAAAATTTCCGGGCTGTCGAACCCTAGCGCAGGCAGACTACCTCTTGTACAAGGATGTATTGCGGGCCTGTCTACCGTGGCTTGGTAAGGGGCCAGGGTGGTGATGGAGCTGAACGAACTTCGGGACGTCGTTGCGCGTTGATATGTAGGGGAGTTCGGAAGCTTGTCGTCATCGTCATCGCTTGGTGGCGTGAGGTGCACCCGAGACGATACATTGGACATCACCCTGACCCTGCGGCCAGTACACCACTCGTTCGGGTGGCTAGACGCGCGAAATCGCGAAATACGAATTTCGGTGTATGGTGAAAGTTGATCCCCGCTCACGGCTCCTCGGGAAATGATATATAGTTCTTTAAGATTTTTGTGATTCACATCTTGATTGTCAAGATTTTAAAATGATTCATAGTGATTGTTGTGATTTATCGGCTGATTGCAAGAGATTCTAGCGATTCAGTTTTGATTGTGGTTGAATGCTGATGCTTTTTGCGATTGATTTGATTGTGAATGATTCAAAATGATTTAAATGATTGAAGTGATTTAAGATTCGATTGTTAGTGATTGAAATCAGATTGTTTTTAAAAGTGTACAGCGATTGTTCGAAGTGACATACCCCTCGGGGTCAATTGCCATTCCATGCACAAAATCAGGCATAAGCTTTGAAAGGATAGTAGGACCTTTCACTCCAAGGTGTGGTTTCTTCTCTGTTCCCTGTTTACCAGAGGCCACCATACTTTCCACTGTGCGCCGAGTCATTTGGTCTGGTTTGTAGGGAAAATACCTGACACCTGGACAATCTTTGCGAGGCGCACCAGGCTGCTCACAACATTGGCAAGAATTGGCACCATTAAACTGACACATGTTCAGCATTAAGCCTCTAGCTGGAGTATCTCCAGTACCAGAAATTGTTCTCAATTGAACATCTATCACACCCTGATTTTTTGCTTCGAGTTTCACACCCTTTCCCAGAACAGACAGTTCAGGATAGTTAGCAGACAAGAGAAGTTTAACTGGTGGTTTTGTAGATCCACACCAAAGGGCAGGAAGAAGAATGTATTCTTTCTTGAACCTCTCTTCATAAGGCAGTTCATTGAGGGTAAAAAAAACAGGCCACACACTCACATTCGATGATTCATATAATGCAGCTCCATCAGCATAGACTTGGCAGGATAACTGACCTTCTTTGCCAAGCATTCCATTCTTCAGTATGGCAGTGTAAACTGAACCATCATAAATGTCTCGATAAGCTGGAGGCGAAGACTGATGAGAAAAATTCAACTTGCTGTAAAAACCATCTCTTTTAAACATTGTCTGTAACTGCTGAACTAAAGACAACTTGACTAAATAGCAAACTTTGCTTGACTTGCAAACATCACACCCATTTCTATCTGTACACTTCTTCAAACACTTGGAACAATAAAACTCAAAAGATTTGTCACCCTGAATATACATAAAATACTTCTTAAAAAAAGATACAGATGATTTGAAGATTTTCTTCCCACTACTTGGTATGTGAATAGCTAACAAGTTAAGAATCCCTTGCAAGGTAGCTCCAGAAAGTTTATGAGTTAAAACAAGGGTAAGAATAGATGTAAATGACTCATGGAGTGTTATAGGTGCATCAGGATAAAGCAGGAGTTCACCATCAGCTGGACCAGTATCTTCTTCACATTCGCCCTCAGGTTCCACTTCAAATTCTCTATCTTCTGGGTTTAAGAGCATACCAGAAAACATCTCTTGTAGTTCCTCTTCACCAAACCAAGGTTCAGTGAGATCAAGACCATGGAGATGAAATGCCGATTCTTGATTTACCATACCCGGTCCATCTTCACTCACAACCTCCTCTAAGATTACTTCTGATTCCAAGGATAAAAGCTCTTCTGAACAGGATTCCAGTTCACTATGTGGACTATGCAATTGCATACAATCTGATCCTAGAATGAAAAAGATTAAATTTTAATGTTTCCCTTTTCAATAGCGTAATGTTTGCATTTAAGAGAAATCAGATTTGAGTAGGAAGCAAACCATTATTCGCACAATTGTCAGCATATGATGATGACACAGATTGAAGATCATACAAATGCAGTTTTTCATCAAACTCAATTTTCCCTTCAGAACAGAACTGAATCTAAAAAAAGAAAAAAAGTACTTATAAAAATTGTTTATATTATTGAATTGATGCATAGATAGTATTTACATTGCAGGACTAAAATAGACTCACCTTCCTTAGTAGTATTTGGAGAAAATAAATGTAGGTGGGATTCATGTTGAAGTTCTTTCAAATTTAGTTCATCAGATAGCGAAACGCTATCACTATAAAGGATATCCTGGGATCGATATGCATCTAGAAAAAACAACAAGCTATAAACTCACACGATTTTCTTTACAAAATATTACAGATGGCAAGGGCCATCTTCATGCCAAAATTCACATAGACGTTTACATAGTCATGTGAAAGAAATTTCCTATGGCACATTTCACATGAATATTTTGAATGTGATCACTGTCACTGTCCCCACTTCATTGAAAATAAAAACAAGAGAGTTGAACATGGTAGGGTTAAAGTACCTTCATGAGCTGTATGAACTGACGGATCTAAGTTCAGCTGCAAATCCTCGCGAATCTGTGACCCCACTCCGTCATCAGAAGTCGACTCCTTCCTGAAAAATAACAAAGCAGCGTATAATTCATGAAAAGTCAGTTAGTCACAATCTTCAACAAAATTAACAACATTGGCATTGGCTGTCTGAAGTCACACATAACCACACTGGAAAAACAAAGGTAGGACTTCTCATGCCTTTCTAGGGGCATGAAATTTTTATGCCTTTGCAAAGGCACAAAATTGTGCAAAGGCATTAAAATTTGACACCTTTGGGTCAGTTTTAATGCCTTTACAGGGCTGCTAATTTGTAATGCCTTTGTAAAGGCATGAAACCCCTTCGAGACCTACCTTTGTTTTCCCAGTGCAACGATGTTTCTATGTTTTAAAATGTGTTACAAAATTATAACAAACCTTGGGCGCTTTGCTGACATTTTAATTTCACATCATATCCAAACGGCGTGACAAAATCTCAAAAACACCGGGCGAGAGGGGCACGGCAGAGCGAGCAATGTTGCGACTCAGCTTCGTATTGCAGTTTGGATAAATTTTCGTCTGCTTCTTGACATACGGTGAAGTGCGGTGTAGACAGGTGGTTCAACAGTTGTAGAAAAATTATAGAATTATCAATTTGTTTGTTTTTTGACGCTTCTTTCGCGAAAAGTTTATATTTCGTACGCAGTTTTTTTCTTTTTCTAAAATATAGGTAGGTAAATTGGAAAACTCCCAGCCCACACTCTCTACATCTGCGTTTGTTGGTACTAGTGTGGGGTAATGGGGTAAGAGTAGGGTATGCCAAACAGCACAAAATTTGAGAAGTATTTAGAAATATTTTTTAACTCTTTACTTGAATAAAACAAATATTTGCCCCATAGTTGTGTTTTCAAGCAAATTTACTTAACGAGAGTAGAGATAGAGATGTCAAAATGAAAGCTTTAGAGAAACCCACATTTGAAGGACAGCTTCTGATCTCGTCCTATAGATAGCGCCTACTGGATTCAGCAGCGCGCTCGCGTTAAGTGAAGAAAAGGAAGAAAAGTACAGGACCAGAAAGCGACAGCAGAGATAGTTTTTCGGAGTGATTGGGTGAATTTAACAGCATCATGAGTAAGAAAGGTTCAAAGAAATCTCAGAGCGAGGAGCCTCGCCCTGATTATGCGCTCGTGTTTTACCAGTATGAGAAGAAAAAGGGGGTCGTATTAAGTTCACTCATAGCCAAAAGTGTGCGGAATGGGAGCACCATCAACGCTCCTCAACCTGTTGACTGGGAGGGCGATCCTAAACGTAGCAAGGCGACCCTTCTAAAATTCGGACGTGAGTACATTTCTTGTCATTTAAAAACTTGGTTGCGGTGCAAACCAGTTTAGTTGGTGATTGCCATTTGAATGGCTAACTTCGTAACGCCACTGTATAAAATGTAACCTGCTTCTAAATTTTCCTTCTTTTGTAGATTGATTTCTGATGCCTTATATTCTTTATTTTCAAGTTCATTTCTCATAATGTATCATTCTTTTACAGACTCAATCAACTACCTCAATGATTTGGAGGTTTACTTTGATAATAATGGAATCGTAGTTAACCCTCATGATCAAGGCACAAGTAGAACTGCCACTAGAGCTGGTAGTAAACGGAAGCTGTCCAAACATGAAGAGGAGCTTCGTTCAAAGAACTCAAAACTTCTCGATGACAACATACAGGAATTGGATGATCTGAATAATGTAAGTTTATCCCGGAGCATCATTACTTTACCTGGGCGATCAATTTTCTGTGCAGCAGTAATCACAGTGTTAATTTTATATTTCAGCTGTCTTCTGAAAAGATTAGTGATCAAATTATTCCCACTGAGGTTCATCAAGAGACAGTAATACAGGCCTCTCAAATTACAAAACCGAGCACTTCCCTTCAATCTCAAACTATTACTACTGAGGCTAATCAAGAGACAGAAGAACAGGCCTCTCAAATGACAAAACCGAGCGCTTCAGTTCAATCACAAACTATTCCTACTGACGTAGATCAAGAGATTTTAAAACAGACCACTCAAGTTGAGTCATCAATCTCTGGTGAGTATAGTATTCTAGTTCCAGAAGAATCCACTGAATTTCTAAGTTCACTATTTACTACATATTTATATATCATTATTTTTCATTAGGGGAAAGAATGGATGCAGGTAAAGCATCTTCCTCTGGAACAACCACCAATATATTGGTAAGCAATCTTTATTTTAGTAGTCAAGCTACTTTACGATAACCAAACACGCAATAATTATGCCTTTCTCAACAGTCACCCCTGGAATTTTATCACTCACTTATGCTTACTAGTCAGAAAGAAAACTTCGATCCAAATCTCCTTCTATCCACCAGTGCTATACCAGCCTCAATATCTCCAGGGGCTAGAGCGAACATAGCACTTGAGTGCTACAAACCGCATCCTCAAAAGGTATATTTTGTGACCTTATCTCTCTTTCATTTATCTCCAATCTGCAGTCAACATTATTAAATTTTGGCCCATGCTTTTGCTTGTTTAAACTCTAACAGGGGTTATTAATTGAAACTCAACCGGTATTTGTATGGAGGTCGGATTTATTAAACATCCCCTTTGTTGTGCCCCGACCGAGGGACACTCCAGCAAGGCAAAAGAAGCCCAAGGACGGGCCAGTGGGAGCGGTGTATCCCCAGGAGCTGGTAAAAAGGCTTCTGCAAATTTTAATACCGGATCAAATAATGATTACATTGACTGGCACCACAGTACCAGCTCTTGTCTACTTGGCTATCAAAGGTACATATTCAAAATGTTGTTCCCTTGTGGACTGTATTTATCTATTGAAAGTTCTAATAAAGTTCTTGCCTTTCAGATTATACAAATAATAAACTTGGGTGGAAGAATAGGCTAGATGATCCTCAATTCAATTCGTATATAACAGAGTGGTCAAAAACATTAAGAGGGAAGTACTAACTTTGAGTTTGACTATGAGAAGAAATTGTTAATTTTTTTATCAATGAAATAGAAGTATTAATTTTTTTTTCTACAAATGAGAAGAATGTATTGATTTTGTTTTCATCAATGACCAAATTTTAGAACATTTTGTGTAATAAATGTTATATTATGTTATTTCAGTTTTATATAATTGGTGTAAAAACAAGTTACTTGGTTTTTACAGCTTTTAATATCATTCTACTGTTCCTTACAAACTTTACTTTGAATTTAATGAGAATTAATCAAATGTATCAAGGGCACATTAAGGGAACACACCAACTGACAACTGACCGAAGTGACATGAGACAATGCGACATTGGCATTCAATACAAGGCAATCGAACGGCTTCTATTTTCTTCTGCGTGATATCTGAGGCCTTTTCATTTAAAGGACTAAATTACCTTGGTTTAAGTACTCAGCAGCACAGCTCGGTGTATTTCACCTAATTTTGTGGAAATTCCAGTCTATTTCTTGGACACTTTTCCTGTCAAAACACACCAAAACTACAAAAAGGCTACTAATATTATTTGGTAGAAACTTTGAGAAAGGAGGTAGTGAGAAAAAAAGTGAGAGATGGGAGGACAAGGATGTCAGATGTCATCACATGCACAAGCAAAGGATTGGCAGAAAGATGTGTCGACCGTGGTCGGTCAACGGGCTGTCATGCTCAACGGCACCGACCCACACTGTTTCAGGCACACTGAGAGCCCACGCCCTTCAGCTGTAAAACTGAGAAAACGTGCCGCCGCGCCGCCGGTCGCCGCCGGTCGCCGCCGTCGACGTCCACGTCGCCCCCACCCCCCTCCCCCTCCCACCTCGTGGCCGAGCGGGCCGAGCCTAGCGCCTGCCGGGCGGGCCGGCCCGCCGGGCACGCATGCCTGGCGGGGTTGCCTACGCCGCAGGCGCCTCCATCAGTCAGTTCAGGGTGGGCGCTGCTCAGGCCAGAGGAAGTGCCGCTGCGGAGCAGCTGTCGGTAGGCGTACCTACGGGCCTCTACTTCCCCTCAGCTTCCCCTCGACTTCCCATAGGGCCGAGACTACCCTACGGTTCTCATTTAGCAACCCCTGGCCCTTGCGCTACCCCTAGCACCCACCAGGGTTCACCTATAGCATTTTTAGGGCTTCTCTGCGGTTCCCCTGTGGTCCCTCTATGGTCACCCTATGGTCACCCTTTGGTTCCCCTGTGATCCC